>JAZHYW010008354.1:0-19190 GCA_037355805.1 Ixodes ricinus
TGGTAAGCCCAGCAGAGGTTGATCTCTGATAATTCTTGTCCGCTAGCTTAAGGCGCGTGCAACAGCTCATCAATACGTGGTATGGGGTACCTGTCCACCTCGAGGCAGGTATAAAGCTTAGCCTTGAAATCTCCCCAGAGGCGGATACTGCCATCATTCTTTACTACAGGCACAAGGGGTGTCGCAAACTCGCTGGTAGCCACGGGTGTGATGACTCCCAACGTTTTTATTTTTGCATTTTCTGTCTCGACTGCTGCTTGCAGTGTGAATGTAATGCTTCTAGCCTTCAGAAACTTCGGCCGTGAACCTTCACGAATAAAAGGTTGCTTGTTCTTCAGAAATGGTGCCAAGCTCATCTTTGAACAGGTCCCTGTGGTTCTCCAACAAGGCGTCCAACTTCTGCTTGAGACTCCGTGACGTGTCGAGCCTGTTGGACAGGGACCAGGTTATTCCAGTCTAGCCGAATGTCTCGTAGCCATTCTCTGCCAAGCAATGCACGACATACATTGGCTCCTTACTTTGGTCGTTGTGTTGCATAAAGTCCAAGGCCAGAGCCTTCGGCTTCACAAAGTATCCTGTATACTTGCGAAGTGTTAGCGTTGTTGGCAGTAGCTGCTTTCTTGGGAACAGCTTCCGAAATTCAGTCTAGGAGACAAAGTACACAGCTGCGCCTGTGTCAAGTTCAATTGTAAGCTTCGCACCGTCAACGTCTGTGGGTACGGCGATCGGTTCCAAGCTCGCAGCCTTGACGGCTTGCAGAGATGCCGCATCGTGAACGGACGTCAGTGTTTTAACCTGCCCTCGTCGTTTCGATATTGTCGGCTTCTTGCGACCCGAACGGCAGGCGCGCTTGAATGTGACATTTCCGGTTGCACTTGAAACATGTGTCACCGACCAGGGGGCGCGCATCACTGCGGTTGGTTGGTCGAGCCACAACGGAAACTACTGGACTGCTCTGGTACTTGCTTGTCGATCCGGGCTTTGTGGTCGACCTGAACCTTGTGGACGTCAGGGACCGATGCACCGCTGGTGTGCATTAACGCTGCACTTTTAGTTACTATTTCCGCTGCAATAGCCGTCTCTACCGCCTTCTGGAAATTCAACTTTTTCTTCTGTGAAGAGGGACGCGCTTTGCATCTTCTCTGCGAAGGCCGCACACAAAACGGTCGCGGAGCGCCTCATCAAGAAAGCCTCCAAAATCGCAGCTCTGTGCTAGATCTCGAAGTACAACTACAAATTCGGCGATGGACTCCGCTTTCTTCTGCGAACGCTTGTAGGACTTCGGCCATTCCGCAATGACGGATGGCTGCGGCGCAAGATGATCGCACAGAAGCTTGAGTAAAGCTGTAAACGACTTTTCAGACGGTGACTTCGGGGCCGTGAGCGACTTCAACAAAGCGTACATCTTCGAACCGATATGACTCAAGAAGGCATGAACCTTCTTACCCTCGGGAACCTCGTTTAACAGGAGGTATGACGCCAGTCTTTCTTCGTAGGAGCGCCAGTCGTTCGTCGTATCGTCGAAAGACTCCAGCATGCCCGATGCCACTCATGGACCTCGCTGAGGGGTTTCCACTTGACGGCGGCGCCAGGATTTTGAGGCTGGACAATTCTAGCTCAAGTCAAGCCTCCATAGCAGTCAGACGATGATCCAACCCGTCCACCCGATGGCAGCAGGAATTATTTGCGAGAATCCCAACCTCGTCGCCAATGATTGTGGTGTATTTACAAGAAAACGGGTTGCAGATATCAGCCTGGTTGGGACACGGCTGCATGCTGTCGCTCGTGTAGGCAGTCCGTCAAGCCCTTTACGCGTTTGTCTCGCGCGCACGCTGCACATCATGCCACGAGCAATGCGGCACACATAACACAAAGCACTTCTTATGAGTTGTTAGCTGGAAAGCATAGAAGTCCCTCCGATGATGTGGATGCTAGAGGCGGTGTCATGTAGGTCGGCGGCGAGACGAGCTGAAGCACCGCCGACGATGGGGATGATGGAGGCGACGGCATGTTGGCCGGCGGCGAGACGAGCAGAAGCCTCCGAACGAGCGCCAACGTGTCTGTTTTAACCGAAGCGCGGGGCCCGTAGTGGCATCGGTTTGCGGCGGTTAGTTTTATCGGCGCGCTGGGAGCAATAGAGTGCCTTCATACACACGCGCGCTTTTGCTCGAGTAATGACATCTCAGCCATTTTTCCGCCAAATCGTTTTTTTATGCATTTTGAAAAGCGCGCAACCCGGTTCAACTCAGCTCGAGCACGTAGCTTTGGGTAATGCAAAGACGCCATTTTACCGCCCAAGGCACGCACCGAGTGCGCGAGAGCGTCACGCGCTGGCACATTCAGGGCAACAATGGATGTCTTCACCCTAAGACCGGACATGTAGGCAACCTAGACGGCATGGACACGCAGCGCCATCTGGTGGCGGTCGTTGAAACTGACGCGCGCAGCGGCCAATGGGGAGCCCCGTCGCAGCGCACAAGTCAATAGGGGTTTTAGCGAGTCATTTTTGAGCAGACGGTTCCGAAATCACGAACGGTGCAGCTGGATTGTTCTGTGAAACCGTACGTAAATTCGACATAATTTAGCGAATCGTGAAAACTGGCGTAACCGTGTAAACGATGGTTATGATTGGTATTTGAGCGGTGGCGCCATCTTCAGTAAACATGTGAAACATTCTGATGATCGTCTGACCGGTGGCGCTATCTTCTAGTAAACATGTGACATATTCTGCGATGTGTAAGTCCGTGGCGGCTGGAGTTTCCGGCGTACGACTGATGTGAGCAAGGCGGCCGACGTAACATTTGCCGGTCGCACTTTCAAGATCTGCGAAGCCAGATAGAGTAAAAATATCTGAACGACCGTAAAGGTATGTAATGTGTCTCCGACATCTTTAACTTGAACGATCGTTCGCGTTGTGTGCCGTCGAACCAGATCATTTCGTCTGCTCGCGGGTCGCAGAGGCGGCTAGTCTGTCCGCAGGTCCCAAACATTGAGTGGGATGCAGTTTACAGCATTCGCGATCGCTTACCATTCAGGCAGTACTCGAACCGATTTGGCTCAACCTCTCAAATGAAGCAGACTAACAGGAAGGCGATTCGCCTCCCGCTGTCCTAAGCCTAACGCTCGGCTGGGTCGGCGAGTCAGTCGCCGAACCGACCGCCATCTTTACCCGAGTCGTGAACGGTGCTGGCTGCGTTGCGGTGACGACTCCAGCGGCCGGAATGAGAAAAATGAACGAGAAGAGCCTTCCCGACGCCCTGAACGACTCGCGCGCGCATGCGCTGTGGTGTCGCCGTTCTCTTCGAGGCGAACCGTTCGTGTGGAAACGAACTGCTAAAACTCCCTAATGAGACATTTGGGATCAGGCAAACCAGGTGCCGTTTTCTCGCTTCGAACTGAAAACGTCTGCTTGCTCCATGAGACAGTTAATCCTTTCGCATTAAAAGAAGCAGGTTCATCACCCCACACATAAAAACTATCAGTCGCACATTTAGCGAAAACAAAGAACGCTCAAGCCACATCTGACGCCATTGAGAAAACGTGAACAGAACTCAGTGCTGGCGTATTTTCTGCAGTCACGGAGACCTATACGGCGTCTTTTTTGCTCATAGGATTCTCGCTGAAGCCGGAGTGACGAATAAGTGCAATAAACAAGTCACCGTGATACCTTCTTTGATGCGCGCACTCGAATGCTTTAGATAAGCGGACTATGCGTTGCACAGAAGCCGATTCTGAGCGACAGGTAGCTGTTCAGCATAGAGTTCGAGCTGTTTGCCATAGAGAAAAGCAACGCGGCGACCAGCTTCTGACATTCGGTTGACTGAAATAAGTTATCCCCAAACAAACAGCAAAAGTTTCATTCCCAGTTTCCCCACGCAACATCTCTCTCTCGTGAGCAAGGGCTTGGCGTCCTTTGTGTCCCTAGTCTTCTGAACGACAGGTCGCTCGTTTAGTACCTGCGAAGGGACAACAGTGAAGGGTTATTTACTGAAAAATATGATAATTCGCAGTTGTCACGTGGCATGACCTCGCATATATCAGCGACTGCCAATTAGTCTTAGTCATTGATCGAAAAATATTTTTAGATGTCAGAAACACACTGAGTGACGCGCTCTTGTTGAGCTTGTTGGTGCATAAGAATATAATAGGGCCACCTGAAATAAAAAAAAATAAAAAATAAATAAAAAGGGGCCACACATGCCATTAGGACTACCAAGTTGGTTTTAATACTTCCTCCTGTATTTGAAGCTCGACCTTGGGCTTTTTTTTTCGTTACAAAACACATAAAAATACAACTTATATCGTAAAACCTAACTTAACTTAACTTAACTTAACGTTTGCGGTGTTTTATGCCCGTGTCAAGTGCAGGTGATTCAAATTTAAGTGAAGTTAGGTTTTATGATATAAATTATGTTTTATTGTAGGTTTTAAAACAAAAATGCTGAAAGTCAAGGTTTAAAACGGGGTGGAAGTATTGAACCAAAGGTATAGTAAAGCGTTTTGTCTCACCCCTTTTACTCTCTGTATTTCATATTCCTAAGTTCAGCTGCCCATATCATAGTACAGAAACTAACGTTTTTGATATCAGAATATGTTATGATAGGATAGATTAGAGAGGTATATAATACTTAGTATAGGTTGGATATCGAAAACATTGTTTTATGTCAGAAATATTTGTTCTCGATGTCAAAATTCCAGGTTTTTTATATTTATCGAATATTGGGCTGCTCGTGTACACCTTGACTACAACTCACATACTTAGCAATATCCTATTGTAGTTTATTCAGATATGCGTACAACTTTTATCACCTTAAGCCCACACCCTCGCTTCTCTCTCTTATATGCCCTTTCAGATGACCGTAGCATCTGGCTAAATGTAATACTTCATCAGTACATCGCCAACCAGGCCGCGAAGCATTTTATTTAAATCAGGTATTGTTCCTAAATCTACTAGGGATATTGTAGAAAGGAAAACGAATGAAGCCACCAGCAACGCAAATCGCCACCCTAATTTATATCAAATAATATGTAATATTCAGTTACCGGATTGCGAATTGCTTGAGGCCGTAAGGACATGCATAGTTCACAGTGGCGTCGTTCCTCGCCAACATATGCCAAGAATGACTGTTCAGAATTTCTTAACGGTAATGAGAAGCGTACATAAACAGCACTTTTAAACTGTTTGAAAACGGGCCTTTCTTACAACAATGATGCATATTCATTGAGTCGTGCTTGGCCCACATACAATTTAACATGTTTGGCAACAATGGATTTCAGTCTTGAAAAGACTCCGTGATTTCGACGCATTTAATGGTTTTCAAAACGAAGATGATTTTTAATTGTTTTCAATGAACGAGCATAGTTCACACAATTTGGTGAATGGAATTCGGTTTGGGTTTTTCTCTGTCGTCATGAAAATGTATTAATTTCTCTATCCCCAAACTGCCTAATCAAAAAAGTTCCCAGTTTTGTTTTATTTTTTTATTTGCGTTTTAAGGTCTTTTATGTACACACATGTTGGCTGTATTCAACACAAACCAAATGAAATTCCCAAATTATGAATATGCGTATAATAAGGTAATGAAGTAGGAATAGTCACTATATGAGAAAAGTCAGCTTAGTAAATCGAGCGCACAACGAATGCCGAAATCCCGAAACATCACCCACTCTCCGATTCCCATCGGACGTCGCGCGATGCATGAAGGAAATTGCGGCAACCGCGCAACTTCCTGTAGTGGCACGTCTGACAGTCCAGAGTCATAGCGGGTTCCCGCATTTTGTCCGTGATCTGCGCGCGCAATATCGGCTCCCGTAACACACGAGCTGTACCCGCGTATATGTTGCACCCTGAATGCGAATCTTCTGCGTCCGCAATCTGTGATGTCCGTACTTGTGACATACGGTTTGAATAAAATTCCCGCGTTTTGCTCGGAATCTGGCGCTTGATATCGATTCTACGCGAGTCGGTCTCGCGTGTATAGCATCGTGAATATGCTTCTGCTGCGTTCGCGATCTGTGGTATTTGTTCCCGAAACATAATAGTTTGTTGCGGACTCCCACGTTTTTGTCCGCGACCTGCGAGCAATATCTGTTCCCGTGATCGGCAAGTTTTAGAGGGTTTCCGCGCGTTTATTGCATTATAACCCTTGAGTCTGCTGCGCCCACGAATTGCGGTACTCATTTCTGTGAGATGCGAGTTCTCGGCATATTAAAGCGGGTCCTTCGCACCATGAAACGCGAATCTGCTGTGCCTGCAACCTGCGGTATCCTTTCCCGTGACACGGGAGTTTGTAGCAAATTCTGTCGTGTTAATCGCGCCGTGAAACATAAAGGTAATGTCCATAATCTGCTGTATCAGTTCCCGCGTCACTTGTTTAGTAGCCGGTGCCTGGATATTTAACACTATTTGTGTTTTGTCGCATCTCCAAAGATTGCCCACTATATGTTTTTCACCATTTATCCCTTCATTTACTGTCGGCGTTCCTTCGGAATTTTACGTAGAAAAAGTACTAGATTTATTTTGCAAATTTCAAAATAAATTACAATTTCGATGTGGTATACGAATAGAACGCTTCCTGAATGGCGTGTTTATTCAAACTTAATTTTGCGATCGTATTTTTCTGGCGTTTTCCCAATCGACATTACACCATGAGACCGCGAATTGAGACTGTGATGTCGCGTCCTGTGACCGCGTCTACATAAAGTAGTTCCCGTGAACCCAGGACTTAGAATTGTGGGTTCATTTTATCTCCTGTACTTAGCGGGGTAGTTTTTGGTTTCCTGCAGTATCTCTTACACTGTAGCGTCTATTTCTCTTCAAAATGTAAAAAAAAATTAATGTCCGCATCTCACGCAATTCGACGTCATGTCAAGTAACACTCCGGCGTCACGCCAGGTAACTTTGGTATCCCTAGCAAACATTATATACGCATAAGAAATTGCTTAGTTCAATAAACGCATCTGGACGAATGCAATCATAGAAGACCAAACAAGAACATTATAAGAACCTATATGAACAAGATAAGTTTATATAAAAACTTTTTTTTAAAAATCGAATAAGATTTTTAAAACTTTTTTTTTAAATTTGTTCAGAAGAGGAATGGGGAGCAGGATGCTGAAATGAAAAGTGTTATTTTGTTCCATTTCTCAGAGTTCGCAACTACCACCTTTATATTATTGGTTTTATTGAATTTCGAGGACCCTCTTTTGTTAACCGAAGTAATTACGCGAGGAGCATATCTCTCGCGTCAGCTAACTTATCTATTGACTTTTGTGCTGAGTCCTGACATCATAGAGCGGTGCGTTAAAAATTGACGACCTCCCTGACGCCGTGAGGTCAGGCGGGGAGCGTCCTTCGTCATTTTGGTGCTAGATGCGCGCGCAGAGAATCTCCTGCGTTCGATATATGCAGGACTACGGCAAGTAAAGCACGGGTCAACTGCTTGCCCTGCGGACAAGGTATACGGCCAGGCAATGACTGCTGCTGATCGTATAAAATATACTGAGATAAGCATCACTCGCCAAAGACAGTTGCGTTCTATTGTTACGAACGTCAATGGCGTAATTAAGTCATGCTTAGCCCAGCTCCTTGCGCCTCTTTTAGAGCTCCTTATAGTGCCTAAGAAGGACGTTTTACTGCGGATCGCATGTTCCTTGGTTCTATTCCCGATGAGTCCCTCGCTTAATCTCGCTATTTTCTCTAATATTTGAGCCTACAATAGCGAAATGTTTAATATGTATAAAAATGATCTTAATCCAATAAACGATCCTGGTATAAAATAAAAAACGGTGATCAAAACACTTATGCTGGCTTTTATAAACTATATATTATTATATTTGTGATATTCTTATAATGCTGTTTTGTGCTCTTATTTGAATATATTTGATGCTTCTTTTATCAGGATTATAATGTGTATATATATAAATATATATATATATATATGATTTCGTTTTGTAGTGTAGTTTGGTTGACGTATAATTGACATGGAATGTAGTGAAAATAACCAGATGAATGAACTGTGTTTGATTGCCTGAAGGCGCCGAAAGGCAAAATATTCAGCGTCGCAGGGATTCGAACTCTCTGTCAGTATCATTTTGGGTGTGCTAACCACTACACTTCTCTATGCTTTGGACGATTATGAATTACGTAGTATGAACTACGCATGTTTTATGTTGCCTCGGCGTGCGTGTAACACGTTTCATCAAAATCTATCGCTACACATTTCGCCCGCCGAAACTTGTTCTTTACATTTTGTACATGCTCATTATTCAAAATGTGTCCGCAATTAAGAGCCAAAACGTGAAATGACATCCTAGACGTGGCACCATTATACACACGTTTTGTCGTAGTCGCCATGCTCGTGGAAGTGTCTGTTGTCATTGTTGGAACAGCCGACGAAAGTACCAGGGCACCCTCGATATTTGGACCACCACTCGAAGTGTCGTTGAAATCTTCTGCTCCAGATTCCGTTAGCGAAGCCATGCGACCTTTATTGTATACGACAAGAATTGCAAACATAGACATCTATCAAAAATATAGCGTTAAGGTTCCACAATTCATCGCCTTCTTTAATCTCTGAAACATCTCAAAATATAGTTATATTGGCGCAACAAAAGTTGTATTGCTAGTGTCACTTGAACCGCAACCATAACATTTTAGCCTTTCTACCACAATTCTCAGCGGCTTTTCGGCAAGTAACTCTACCCTTTCAATTTTCTCACCATCTCTCATTATTGTAATGTTTGAACAGATGTACAAACTTTGTGCAACATACTCTAAATTCTAATATAGCTCTATAACTTCGTGCCGTCTACCTTGCACTTTTTTTTAATTTGTCGATCAATTACCAACTAACCAAACATTTCTTTGACGCTAAACGATATCCACTATTAAATAAATTGGTCAGCATTGCTAAATTGTTTACGCCCCTTAAATATAATTTATTGCAGGTTATTTAAAGTTGGGTATTCCAAAATTAGAGGCACACAATTTATCTACCAAAATAATGTTATCATTAAAATTGATGAAGTTTAAGAACGAAAAGCATGGGCACACGCAAATAGTATTTGCTTACTGCGGTAAAGTTATTTTATATCAGATGTCTTTTTTCGCAACCGAATTTTTTTAAAAACTACGGAAAATAGGTTTGTAACGTCGATAATGTGTTTTTACCTAAATATTAATCGGTCAGAGAGCCCAAAATCTACAAACCATAAACCATCAACGCTCTTTTAGATGGTTAGAAAACTGTTATTGAAAAAAAAACAGTGCGCATCCAGCCGGTGCTGAATAATCAGAATTTAATACCTGAACCAATGGTGCAGAAATATAGCAAAATAAAACTTTCAGACTGAAAGAAAAAGAAGAAGGAAACGTCTGAGAGGCATCTTAGATACCTTAGTTTGCTCGCTTCTTATATACACCTGACACCGACCTCACCGACCTATTCAATGATTATCTCTTTGTGGACACAACAGACAAAGGATTTTTTTAACTTAAGCTAGATTAAAGCAGACACATTAACCTAAACTAGACAACCCGTCCTCACACTCGCAATCGGTTTCACAAAAAATAACAACTCTAAATTTGACCACGCCACAGTTTCAGATGTTATATTAACTAGAATTGGGGTATTGAAACCGCTGACCTTCTTTGATATGCAGTTGTTCGCTAATAAAAAATCAACTTTCTGGGACACTTCTTGTGTCCAATAAATACATAATATTCATTCAATATAATAAGAACGTAGAAGAACCACATAAGAACTATATGAGATATGTTCGAAAATATAAGAACACTATAGGAACTGAAAAGAAACTTTTCACACGTTTTTTCTGTGGCTCCTATATGTGCTGTATATATCTTATATAGTTCTCATATAATTCTCATTTTGTTTTGCTATTGTTAAATATATATTATTATAGATATTGTATGATACATATGTGTTCATTAGACGCACACATTTCTCATAGAAATGAAATTTTTCAATAGGGTGGCAGATAAAATACCGGGATAAATTAACATTAAGCAAAACTAACAAAAAAATAAAACTTCACTTTTACGACCGCACGCACGAGTATAGGTAATACTTTAACCGTAAACTTTAAAACGAATATATCACTTCTTAATACTATATGGCGGAGAAATGGAAGACAAAACGACTTGTGGGACCCTTACAAGAGAACAACGGTTGGTTGACCTAAAAATTGTGTTTGATTGCTAGAAATTAAAACCTGTTTTTTTATGTAAACTTGAATTTCTAAGCACATAAAATATAATTGTAGATGTTTGCTAGGGCGACGAGGTTACTATGTCCATATAAAGGTGATGCCTAAACAAAAAATGAGCTGCTAAGATGGGGACGGCTTTGACATTCGTTCTTTTCTTTTTTTCAGTCTCGCTTATTACCATAAATACAACGGTAAATGTAAAAAAAATATATCTGAGGTATCTTAGATTGCCTTTTGTGGAAATCAATAAATATGAGTTAAATAAACACACGGAATTTCACTTATCTGAACCCTCGTACTAAAATCTAGAATTGCATTTAGGATTTCGAGGCACGGCGTGGCAAACTGACTAACAGCATAATCGAAAACTGTTTCCCGCGTTACTTCGTCAAAAAATAGAGTGGCATACAATTTTGTAAAAATAAAAAAACACAGAAACACTGTGGCACATTGGAATGACCTACTCTATAGAGAAATGCGACGCATATGGCAGTACAGCATTGGCGATAAATTGCCGCGTGCGTGGCGGAATGGCAAGGCACCGGACTCGCAAAGAGAGGCCCATAATTTGATTCCTGAGGGCCTTGAAATTCTTAATATTGTGTTGCAGTAATACTTCCAAGAACGTCCCAGCAGCTTCTCGTTTAGAATATCCAAAGACCAAACATTCTAGTTCGAATGCTCGATAGACCCATGAGCCAACAAAAGGCGCGCCGTGTGGGTCTACGAGCTCAAATTTTTGCCTGTGCTCAATCCTGCTACTACGCCAACATTTCACCTACAACGCCTGTTAATATTCTAATATCGTTTTGAGAACAAGTTCACCCCATAAAACGTCGTTTCTTCCAGGGTATTGAACCGAACCCGAACCGTGAACCGAAAACCGGAAAAACCGTTATTTTCGCTCGAACCGGAGTTGAAACGAAACGAAATAATATGTTTCGCTCCGGAGCGGAACCGATATGTTTTCCATGCGGTTTTCGGTTGATACGCGAAGTCAGGTCGCGTGAAAAGTACGTGGGGGAAAGCTCAGTAGCCTGAAAAAGAAACCGAAAATGTAAAAAAAAAACTTATTTTTGCGCAGACTGGAGAAAGCCGCGTGCTTCTTAAGAGACTGCGTGTGCAATGTGTTATCCTGATCAGGAAACTAGGCATGAAGAAGCCAATGCTTGATTGTCCAACGCGGTGGATGTCCACGCTGCATATGCTCACCTGGCTACTTGAACTAAGAGGGCTGGAGGGTTGTTCTCAAAAGAAGAAAGCTCCAGGTCGACTGAAGACACATGGGCGGAAGTCGAAATGCTCGCAGTATCTCTTCGCCCGGCAGAAGTGGTGACGAAAACATTGCAGAAGGAACAGATCACTGTAGGAGATTTCTACGGAGCATGGCTGACATTCCATGGACACTTTCAAGATATCGTCGCCGTTAGCAAAGGCCTTGGTCCAGTCAATGAAAAAGCGGAAGCGACAACTTCTTGACACGGATGTCTTCTGTGAAGCAGTGTACATAGATCCCCAGCTACCGCCTTCTTCTCACCCCTGCGCGAAACTACCGGGCCACGTTGCATTTAACAAAGACTCGGAGGCGGATCGCAGCTCTGCAACGCGAGCAAGATTCTACCTTGTCTTCTGAAACTGCGGTGGCTCCAGAAGCTCCGGAAGACGCCGTGGAAGCGCTCCTCAAGGGAAAGGAGGTTGAGGCTGGCGTGCACGTTCGAGGTACCAGTAGCTGCTCTTTATATAGCATGACTTCTGAAGATGCCTAGACAAGGAGCCGCGGCTTTCAAGGGACGCTAACGTGTTGCGGTTTTGGGAAGAGAGACGGGAGCGCCATCCAGAACTCTACGCATTGGCGCGAGTAGCCCTGGGAGTGCCTGCGATCCAGGGCAGCGTGGAAGGAGCCTTTTCTGCACTCAAGTTCGTTTTATCGTCTCAGAGGGGCGGGCCTTCTTTCCCCGGATATGCTTGACGACGTCTTGCTTTTTCGGTCAGCTGCCTGACATTGAACCGCGCTTTCACCCACGTCCCGAGGTGCACTAGCTCGTGCGTTCCACACAATAATGCGATACTTTGCTTTTTATGTGTAACACGTTTATAAAACGTGTAAAGTTTCTTTTTTAGCGGTGTTCAATTGTTTTGTAGCATGTGAGAACGAACCGGTTCAAACCGGTTTGAACCTTTATTTTTCACTCTGGAGTTAAACCGCAGCTGAACCGTTTTCCCTGAACCGAAACGAAAACCGGAGCAAAAATATTTCGGTTCGACACCCTGGTTTCTTCCAGTTATTCGCCGGCTGATTATTTGTTCATTCCTGAGATTTTAGGTGTAGGTCCAGGGTTTTGCATTATATACCCGTGAAGCGTATCGCTCCGGTTGAGGTGCTCTTCCCAGGCTGGGCGGCTACCCTTCGCCGAAGACGTCAATGCCCGAGCAAGGTGCCGTTCGTAAGGTCAGGCCCGGAATTCCCTACCGCAGAGGCTAAAGAAGAAGTCCGCGACGATGACCACTACACGCGTTGACCTCTTACCGGTCTCCACGCCTACGCCCCCTGTCCTTCCATAATGAGCCATATGAAGACGTTCAAGACTGGCTATAGCCGAGTTAGCAAGTTTCCCAGCACAACTGATGAACGGACGAAGAGCGCGTGCGCCTGTTCCCGTGCCGGGTTGGTCGAACATGGTTGATATTCGCGCACAAAGAGACGAGGACAAACGAGGAAGGAACACAGAACAGAAACCGGCGCGCACTCACAACTTTGGTATTTTAAGTGAATAAAAAGAAAGATGAAGCACGTTTTTTTTACAGGGGACAATGGCGCCAGGGGGCCAAACAGTTCAGTCGCAATGAAATGTTCAAGGCAACGTCTTTTTCGCTCAAAACTACCGACGGGTGACTAACGAAGATAGTCAGCCGTTGGGACTATCTTCGTGACAACACAGACGGTGATTAAGTTTTTATCAGCTACGTTTAGCAGAGAAGGCTACCCACATGAAATTTTGACGTTCCACGGGTCGCAATTCAAGTCGGCAGCCTTTGAAGAGTTCCTGAAAAAACGATGAATTTGCCACCGCTGCTCGTCTGTGTATTACACGCAATGCAACGGGCAGTTGGAATGGTTTAACAAGGTCTTCAAGGGGTTCATCCAGGTGGCAGCACTGGAGCATCGGCCTCTTGAAGTGGCCGCCGTGGAGTACCTGGGCGTTTACAGGTGCACACCTAATTCCACAACAGGGGTGCCGCCTGCTCTGCTCCTGTATGGTCGAGTTCCTAGGTCGAGGCTGGACATTGTTGGGTTCCCGTTATCAAAGTTCTTTGTGAACCCTCGCTCTGAATTAGCTGACCTCAGAGCGCGAGTACAGCAGCGGCAGGCTTACAGCAAGCGCTACATGGACTCCAAGAGGGGAGCAAGGGCGTCCACCTTCAAGCCGGGCGATTTCGTCGGGGTCCTCAAGCCAAACATACCGCAAAAGGGACATCGCACTATTCGCGCCCAATGATTATCACTGTTACACATGGACCAAGTTTTTACATCCTCAGCGACAACTGGACTCTGAACGCGTCGAAGCTTTCCGGTTGTGTAGAAGCGGGGAAGCGCCTGTCGACAGCATCACAAAAAGCGGCGTCAACGCAGGTGTCGGCTGATGCGGCTGTAGCCGAGATCCCAGAGTCTCGTCCCGTAGCTTCTTCGGCGACAATCGAGACCGCTGAGATGGATTCCGTGTGGCTTCAACGGTACCGACGGTACCCGAGACCTCATTGACTTGTTCGGAGTCAGAGGCAGCTTTGGCCTAGGGTCATTACAAGAACAAACAGAGCACCTGTGCTGAGGAGAAAGCCAGCTTGGCAGAGATACTTTCTAATGAACTAACTATGTTACTGTTTTTACTATAAGATAAATTGTTCCTTCTTTATTTTTTGTGTTTAGTTTCTTGGGTTGTTGTTTTTAGGGAGGGGATATGTTTTGTCGGCAACGTAGTCATTTGTATATAGAGCATCCACATCGCGATAAAGATCAATATTTTGGGTTCGAAGCTAGCGGCGTGCGCACCTCTTCTTCGTGGTCGCTATTATGGCGACCAGGGCTGTACATATTACGCTGCAAGTTTGTGCTAGATTTGCGGATTGCTAGTCGCGGAGGTGCAGTGTGTGGAAGACTCGTGAGTTGCCCAAGAGGAAGCCGGTAAACCTTCAGAGCCGGAGCAAGGTCTCGGTACGGATCGGTTCTTTTTTCGGCGGATTGCAACATACGCTTCACCAACTCAGAAAAAATCATCTACCTCTGGTGCCAGAATCTACCATGCGCCGTCATTCAGCCTGAGACTGATGTCGCAAGGACGACAATAACTGATTGGGCGAGCATTTGTCGGGAGGTTGTGGTAAATACCGTCTTATGCGTATTGAGAGGTGATTTGCTGCGAAGGCATTACTGTAGAACTAGAAGAGAGTATGTTGTTGCGACGAAAGTGCCATCGTGGGTATCTTGGGCCTCGCCAGTGGGTTTTTGGTGGTGCGGAGTGTGGCAGCGGATGCTGCTTTCTTGTAACCGTGGAAATCCGTGATGCTAAAACACTGCAAGGGCTAATAGCCCACTGGGTCCACCCTGGAACAAGAGTAATCGCTGACTGTTGGGCTGACTATGGCCAGCTTGCAGATGACACTCGCTTCACGCACCTAACCGTAAGCCACAATATGCACTTTTGTCGGCCCGAACACTGGTGCGCACACCATTACGGTGGAGGGCACCTGGGCCCACGTTAAAAAAAAACTTTCATTTGGACGGTGCGAGTGCCAGTATTTCACTGGTCATCTTGCATAGTTCATGCTTTGGAGGAGAAAGAAGGTGCGCAGAAATGCTAATAGATTCCAGTTGTTCGTCGCCGTGGCCTCCAAAATCTACAGCCCGACGCAGACAGGAACCTTCCCTATAGTGGGGAGGACGAGGACTCTGACAGCTCCGGTGACTTCAAGTGATCCGCTGCGTTGAGCTCGTCACCCACCTGCGTGCGTTGAGACGACTTTTGCGCCAACCGCTTGCCAAGCTGCCCGTTACGTCAGTTACGTTCTTTTAGCGGTCTACACAGCCATTTTTAAAGGCCCCCATATTTTGCAAACGGAGCAATTTCCCGAATGCGGCATACCGTGTAAAACGTTCACAGAAAAGACCCAGCAAAGGTATTGTTGGAAGCAAAAGAGCAGGCTTGGTCTGAGACCAGTTTATTGAAACAACTGCAGCTCAGCTGCTGACATGAAGTACAGACACGCCCCCCGGTTGGGGTTGTCCTTTATATACACAATGCAGAGTGTTTTTCCACATCCGGCCAGCTGTAGCTCCCTGCTGGGCTACATATGCAACACTTCTTGCCTTATATTGGAGACAACACACATATTACATACACCGCCTGAGGATATCAAGGATAACCATATCTCTCAGGCTTTTGCTTTGTTCTAGAGGATCGCCGTAGAGGAGCGGGTCCTTCAGGCTGTTGAGGAGGAATCGGGATCCAAGAAATGTGGAAGCGGACCCTCTTCCCTCTCCTCTTCTGGAGAATCTGGCCTGCCCACGTTCTTGTTAGTCTCCTCCTCCTCCTCAGACAGAAATAGATCGAACCAGGTCGCCCTTGACGTCTCCACTTTACATCGGAGGTGATCAGCATGACAAACCTCACTACACTTCCTACGCGAACCAAGAATGTTACATTTGACACACCTCTTAGAACCTTGCCTGGCCATCAATTCACTTTTTAATTTTGCGCAGTTCGCAAATATACCTCCTGACCCGGTGAAAATAAACGTACTTGTTCCTCGCTCTCTATCAGCCCTAATTTTCTTTCGTTCCATTTTATCTTTCCAGGCTGTCACCGCACATGGTTTGAGCATAGAAATTCTCGTCCGAATTTTCCGACCCAAAAACAGTTCACTCGGCGCTTTTTCTGAGAACGAATGGGGTGTTGTTCGGTATGAAAACAAGAAATTGTCGACACGGTGCTGCAATGTTCGTTTACAGCCCGATATTTCGTCTACAAGTTTGGCTTTCAAAAGTGATTTTTTTTGTGGTCTGCACAGACCTCTCCACTGCTCCTTTTGACTGGAAGTCATATGGTGGTGCGAATAGGTGGCTAACCCCAATCTCCTTCACTAAAACATTCAAACTTGTGTGACCTGAACTGCGGGCCACTATTTGATACTACCACCCTGGGAAGGTCGTACGCCGCGAATACACTTCTTATCGCTTCCACCGGGGCAGTCGCCGTTGTGGTGTTCATGAGCTTTACCTCCAGCCACTTGGGGTAGGTGTCCACCATCAGCAGCAGAGACTTCCCCTCGACTTCTGCGAAATCCAGGTGAACTCTCTTCAGGGGTTTGCCGCTATTGGCCACGGTTGAAGCGGAACGGGCTGCACTGACCCTCGCACACTTTGGCACACCTCACAACACTTAACTGTTTCCTCTAAGTCTACGTCAAATGGCCAGCAAATCCAACTTCGAGCCAACATTTTGATTTTGCTAATACCGGGATGCCCTTCGGACATGAGTGATAGAACGTTCGGCCTTAGCGACGACGGAATGATGTACTCTAGCATTCCACAACAAACATACTTGCTCGATAGCAAGCTCGTGACGACGGCTGAAAAACGGACGATACTAACCCGAACGAAAAAATCCATCAATGTAACCCTGTCTGGCAGTCGATGTTTTCTAGTGGACACCTGACTGTGCCTGATTGTACGTCAAGCACGTCTGATTGTACGTCAAGACGTCTGAATGGCCAACAAGTTACTCTGACCGACAGTCAAACTCCAGTCAGACTCCGCTTTGTCGAGCTTTCTGATGGTTTCCTGGTGGGGCAGTCGGCCGCCGCGAAAAGCCGTCAAGATTTCTTGGTATGATTCTGATTGTACATCGATTGTCCTATGACTGTAGCGTCAAAAAGCTTTGACGTGCAGACAGACGTACGGTCAAAGGACGTAAAATTCGTTCGGATACCGCTATTTCGTCAAATCTCAGTGAATACGGAAATATAGTCTATGCACGAGAAAAACGATTTCGGAACGTGAGCCCGCGCAAAACCGCTGTTGTTCGAGATATGGCATGCTTAGGGCACCCGACAACCCCGATCTGAAGCCCGCCGAAACGCCTAACATGCCGAGCACGCCAAACGCGCCGCTTCTCTACTTTCGCCACTTTCGCTTCGCCCACAGAAGCTTCGCCGAGCTTCCATGAACGATCAGCCTCAACTCGTTTTGTTTTGCGCGCTTGTGCCACCCTGTCGATCCAGCCCGGGCACTACAATGTCTTATGTTTTAGTAGAATTTCTCCTCGACAAAGACCCAGTTCGTCGTGAGTAGCTCCGACTATGTAAGGAACTTCAGCGGTGGAAGTTGAAGTCGACAAGGTGTACCAGGTCTCTGGGCCGTGCCAGAGACGCGCGAACAAAAGGAGGGTTCTACGACGCGAAAGTACTCTGCATGGCAGGTGAGTAGAACTGAAGTACGGCGATTGATGTAACGAGTGCCTTGCATAGTGCCCTGAAGGCTTAACTGCATATGCAGCCGAAGCATTCCATAGAGCGATGGATCTCCATTGTCGGAACCTCGCGCTGCAATACTGAAATGCTCTTGACTCGGTCCGAGAGGTTTATGCCTAGAAAGTTTACACCTTCATCTGGTGTGGGCTTTTGGCCTTACCGCTGTGTCGCAGCTCATTATTATTGCTTCGGGTTTAAGAGCGGCAGACAAAACAAGCATCCGCGAGCGTAGTTCAGATATGTCTGCTGTTCGCTTTCGTCCTTGGAAGGCAGGGCTGTCTCGTCGTAGCATGCAGGTTGTTTCCTAGCTTCAACGGGAGACGCACATATTTTTTGTGAATTAAAGTGTATACGGTCGTCCCAAAAGGTCTGGTATTGGTGACATCGAGGGCGTTTCTCTGGAACATGCTTAGTGCATGTGGGCCCGTTTGTAAACGAATGTCCCCGTACGAAAATGTCGATCGGAGTGGTTCCAGTACGGATCCGCGCAGTTTTCAACTTGTAAACAGTTCCGATCCGCGCGATTCTGGGTGTGAATCCAGTCGGATCCAGTGAGACGCAGCGGCACTGGAATCGCACGCTGATGGGTGGATCCGATCGGCTCCCCTTGTTCCAGTAGAGTCTTCTCCCAGCCAGCGGCGCGCGCACATGCGTGACTGGAGGAGGGGGAGGAGGGGTTTGGGGGGGGGGGGTGGTCGGCGGGGAAACTTCCGTGGTCTCTCGCAGGTCACGTGTTAGGGACGGGCGCATCCGCTACGCAGGCGCTGCGAGCGGGCGTTCTCCACGCGCGCCTGTCTTTGTTCGTTGCAGTCCGCGGCAGCGCTGCCAGCGCTCTGAGAGTTTAGTTTTTTTCGCTCCCGGCGGACTGTCGGTCGGCGTCAGTTCGGCGGCGACTGCCTGCGCTGCGGGCGCACGGTTACGGACGCGTCCATCGTTGCCCTGGGTGGATAACTACTGACCTCGACTTTGAATCTTTATATAGTGGAAGCTGCCGACCCATGGCATTTCGGATCGGCATCTGATGCGCTTGGCGCTGGTGTGCTTGGTTTTGTTGTTGTTGTTGCTTGCGGGTTTCATGGCGCAAGAGCTCCGAAGGCCATACTGCGGCAAACGAGGTAAGCTAAAAAATACATTGGTAAAAACACACTAAGAATAGATTAAAACGTGGCTATAAAGGTTTGTGTAAGATACCAGTAGTTTTCAGAAAAGCTATAAGGCGTCTAAAGGATATAAGAGGTTGCCCCTAGAACCAAGACAGGTGAAATGGGATGTTGTACTCGAAAAGCTCAGCGAAAAAAGTCTTGTATTGTTGTAGAAGGCCACGGCAAAGAAAAAGAGAACATGCAGAACAGATAAAGTTTATCCACAATGCTCGCATAATGGCGGTTCCTCACCTATAAGCAGGCATTGATGAGTAATGAACGAGTACACTCTAA
>JAZHYW010008355.1:0-49327 GCA_037355805.1 Ixodes ricinus
GAAATGGGCGACAGCTCGGATCGCTTCAAGCGACCGCTAGATCGTGTCGAAGAGGAAGACCCCGACCTTGAGGGGCCTGACTGGAGCAAGCCGCAAGGAAGGAAGAAACGCAAGCCCTGAGCTCCACCGGATGGCCAACGAGAGCAAACCTCGCAGTAGGTGGTTGTGTTCACATAGAGAACAGTTACCGACAGTTCTTTAGTTTACTTGAATATTTACTCGTGCTTGTCGCCACAGCTATGAATTATGTAAGTTTTGCGTGAATTTGTTGTAAATCGCTCTTTATTACAAACCTCCTCCTCCGCCCCAATAATGTTTGCATCCAAATTTCCCACTTTTTCCACTATTTGCTTAACGTTGGGTACACTCAATATTAGAGGTTTAAATTCTACTCGTAAACAGTATCAGCTATTACGTTTGCTTCACGAAGAGCAATTAGACTTTTTAGCCATACAAGAAACAAAAATGTCGGAGGAAGAGCAAGTTACGAAGGCGCTACAACCCTTTCTTACTTCGTACGAAGTATGTGTAACGCATGCAGTTGGCACGGCAGGAGGATGTTTTTTGTTCCTTAAGAAATCTGTCCTCTCTCTGATGTGAGTCTCATCACCGATGCTCATGGACGTTTTATAATATGTGACTTTAATTTGTTTGACGCACAGTGGCGAATTATTTGTGTCTATGCCCCGTGTAAAACCAGTGAGCGAACCCTGTTCTTCCATGATATGTCGCACTACATCAAATCAAATCGGACCACTATATTTCTGGGTGACTATAATTGTGTATGCGATGCAGGTGATAGATTTCCAATAACGCGTAATAACGATGTTAGTGCAAATCGCCTGAGTGAAATAATAGCAGAAAACAATATGGAAGATGCTTTCCACATATCCAGCGGAACTAAAAAAATTCAATTTACGCACTTTCAAGAATCTTCGCACGCACGCCTTGATCGTGTTTATGTTTCTGCTGACATTGTACATAACATCAGCTCTTATTGTGTAAAACCAGTGTTTTTTAGTGACCACTGCCTCGTAAAGGTCGCAATTGGAGAAAACAAAAATCCCAAGGCAAAGTTTAATTGGCGGTTGTGGAAGCTGAACACCTGTCTGCTTAAAGACGAAACATTTGTAGCTACAGTAGATGACCTGATAAGGAAAATAACAGAGCAGAATGAGACATGTCCATTGGAACGATGGGAGCGGTTCAAGGAGCAAGTAAAAATGTCAGCAATCGAGAGATCGAGCACGCTGAAGTTCTACGCTCGGGCAGAAGAACGAAAACTGCAGAAGGATTTACGTACTTTGTGTGAAGCTGAATGTGAATGCCCTGGTTGGGGTGCAAAGGATATCGCGAATGTCAAATCACGTCTCGAGAAATTCCAGAAAGAGCGATACGAAGGCGCTGTGGTGCGCTCAAGGACACAGCGGTTTCTCTGTGGAGAGCAACCCACCAAACACGCCTTGATAGCAGAAAGAAAGTATGCTTTGTCCAAAGAAATCCTCGAAATAGAGAGAAATGGTACCGTAGCTACAGACAGAGCAGGCATTGAGGATGCCTTTGTGGAACATTATCGACGAATTTTTGAACTCACACCAGAACGACAAGATGACAAAATTGACGAACTGCTGTCTTTTATGCCGAGAATAGATGACGAAACTAAGGAATGGCTGGAGGGACCCATAAGCCTGGAGGAAGTCGAAAAGGCAATAGGCGACCTGCCCGGTGGTAAAACTCCAGGCCCAGACGGGATTTGCTCAAGTTTTTACAAGAAATTCAGAAAAGTACTCGCTCCCATTCTTCTCGCTGTCATAGAGGAATCTTATAAAAGAAAATCATTACCTCTATCTTTTTCTAGAACGCACACTGTGTTAGTTCCAAAATCAGAGGACGCTGTCAAGCTACGACGTGTAGAAGGTTATCGACCAATAAGTCTGTGCAATGTAGATTATAAGATATTAGCCAAAATACTGAATGGAAGGCTACAGCACGTAATTTGCGAATTGGTGGGTGACCACCAAACGTGTGGCATAAAGGGCAGGACGATTCAAACGAACGTTCATGTAGCAAGAAGCATTTTAGAATGTTGTACGGAAGAAGAAAATCAGATTGCCATGCTTCAGATTGATTTAGAAAAAGCATTTGACCGCGTACGTCATAAATTTCTTTGGGCCATTTTGCGGCACATCAACATTGGAGATGTTATTTATGAAGGCGTACGAATGGCATATAGGGGCTGTTCTACGAGACTAATTGTAAACCGTAGCGTAACTTGCAGCATCCCTGTAATGTCCTCAGTACGTCAGGGTTGCCCACTCTCGCCTTTATTATTTGCGCTTTATCTTGAGCCTCTCTGCTTGAGCGTTGCTAACAACAGAAACGTTCATGGATTTACGCTTAACTCCATAGAAGTCAAGGTATTGGCGTATGCTGATGATGTAGCAGTTTTTTGCAGAGACAAAAAAGTGTAAGCAGCGTTATTGATTTAGTTAAACACTTTTGCGAAATTACTGGTGCGGCTGTAAATTTAGAAAAATGTGCAGGTTTTTGGCACGGTACATGGGCCACAAAGCCCTCAGAGTTTGAAGGGATCAAGTGGAGCTCAACACCTACGAAGTACCTCGGCGTACCACTCCAGCACATGCGTAATCCAAGTCTTTACTGGTCCGAAGCCACAGCTGAATTAAAAAGCGGGTATCGCGGTGGCCAAACCGCGACTTATCAATTTTTGCTAGAGCAACGGCTTGCAACATATTTCTTCTTGCTAGGCTCATGTATGTGTTTCAAGTGCTACATTGTGCTCAAAATGTAATGAGGAAAGTTCATAGGATATGTGCTACATTTATCTGGAAATCAAACTGGGAGCCAATGAGAAGGAATAACCTCTTCCGCCGTATTCCTTTGGGGGGATTAGGTTTATCGCATTTGTTTGTCCGGCAGCTCGTGTCGCGATTCATTTTTTTACGGGATACTGAACAGCCTTTCATGCGCGCGGTGTTTCAGACGAAGCTGGCCGGTCACTTGCCTTCCTTTTTGGTTTCGAGTCATGGCGAGCAGCCAACAAGAATTGTTGGATTCCTAAAGGAGGTCGTTGAAGCATACCGTTTTTGGCGGTGCGCTATTCTAGAGAATATTTGTCTTGCATAACTAGAAAATCTTTGTCCAACGCCCTGTATGACACTCTTTTCCCGGAGCCTTTGTATCGTGCACTGTACAACCAGGAAACCGGTCAGGATGTTCTTTGTCGCGTCAAGAGAATGGCAATCCAGCCACGTGCCAAAAGTTTCTTTTTCAAACTTCATACCTCGACGCTCCCCGTGAAAGTGTGGCTTCACGAGAAAGGTATTTTTGTTCCTTGGACCACTAATTGCTTGCTGTGTAAAGCCCCCGAAACTATAGAGCACGTGTTTATTTTCTGTTGGGATGCACTGTTGTTTTGGGACGTGTTACAGAGAACTTTAAAAAAGACCTAAAAATAACAGCACATTCGATCCGTTTTCTTCCGATCACTTCCCAGGAACTTGTACCGTACGACCTTATAACGTTAATTGGCCTGTACAGCATTTGGTGTTCGCGGATGGCGGTGAGGCATGCAGACCTTAACCCGCGACCGGTTGAGACATACTTTCTAGAATTTGTGACTGAAATACGTAGTACCTATGCACATCAGGATAGTGTTCCTGAGTGGGTTGGGATGTGTGAGAGGCTCCTAAAGAGCCCCCAACGTATTAATTGAGATGTGCTAATCAAAAGACTGTACGCTTAGCCTGTACGTGTTTGAATTGTGTATGCTGTAATAAAGAAAGAAAAAAAACTGCCTTCATAGCTCTGTGGTTAGCGCGTCTGCCTGCTGATCAAAGGGTCAACGGTTCGAATCCCGCCGGCGCCGGTCTTTTTTATTTATTTATCGACCCGCGGCGTAAGAGGTTAGATAGCCGATAGATAGATAGATAGATAGATAGATAGATACATAGACGAAAAGTGCGTGAAGTATCCAAAGAATGCTATTCGCATTATTATCTTCGCATTAAAAAGCGTCCGTTAAACCAATTGCATAAAACAAAAATAGGCTTCAACAAAAACCAACCGAGCCCTGTGGAACACTGCGGCGCATTAATCACCGAGCGGAGCGTTTTTTTTTTTTTTTTTTTGTATGCGTAAGCTAAGCACTGGCGGAGGTTGAGTAGTTTCACGTGGCTCCTGGAGAGCCAGTGCGTATGCGCGAGGAGCAGCGACGGAACGGGCAGGACTGGTACGGCACCTAGGTCAGTCCCCGATGCACGCGCCGCGCGCATGCACCCGCTCGAGATCATGGCTCACGCTGTCCGGCGAGCCGCTGGGCAGGCTTGGTTGCTTGATGGCATAAGAACGCGCGCACAGCTGGCCAAGCCAACGACGGTACCACGGTGCATCTGGCACGCCCCAGCGTGAGGACTGAGGATTGATTTGGACCACTCCGCTTTTCTCGAACGCGAACCGTGGGTTAAAGCCAATCTATTGTCCCTAGAAGGGGGGAATTCCTAGCTCACGTGACTGGGAGAGCAGGGGCGTCGAGGGAGGAGCAGTACTCTACTAAGCAAAATGGCCGTGACTTCTGCTTAATGAGGGCCAATAGTTCTGCTTGGTTCTGCTGAACATCCATTTCAGATCCGGCCGTTATGTAAATGACGCACCATCGTCCAGTTGTTAGCACGGGCTGGCAACGTGGTAGTTCAGAGGGATCTACTGAAATCGAACCGACTGGCATGCGTTCCGTGAATTTCGCACCACCTCTCTCTGGCGGTCCGCGGATCCAAGACATGATGACGGTTACATAAGCCTTGCAAGTGCTGTCATGCGCGAGTACAAAAACTGTTTTGCTGGAGACAATGCGCGTTGGCATACGAGTTGCGCTAACACGTTTAATTTGTTACACTATGCATGCCAACTCGTGAGCAGCGATTACTTTGCGGAGATAGGGGCTATCCTCGATAAAGTCTTTCGTTCCGGGTGAACAGCTGGGACATTGTACTCTGCTTTTTTGTTCGCAGTGCGCCGACAGTATGCCAACAGCATCAAGGTTTCTACATATCCCCGGTGGCCAGCAATTCAACGGTGACGAGAAGCTTAGCTTTAAGGCTTGTTCACACATACCCGAGTCTTACGTTAGGTTACGACAAAGTCACCGGAAAATTCGTGCTTCGTATTAAGCGTGGTGCGTGGCTACGAATTCAAAGAGATAGCTTGGCACGCGGTATTCGAGACACGAATGTTTCGGTGACGACGAGCTATGGCGGTGAGTTGCCGTGGCAACGAAGGATTCGTCGTAACGTATCGTAATGCCCGTGTCCCACTAGAGCGACATACAGAAACAAAAGACAACGACAAGCCTCAAACCAGAGTCTTTCGCGATTTGAGAGGCTTCGTAGAATAAAGGAGGCTATGCTCAAACACGAGCATCATGCACGCGAGGGTATCTTTGGCAGGCTTGCAATCGCTCGTGCTTACTTCACGAGCACCGAACGACTAAACGCCTGTCAAAGGTACCATCGCGAGCATGCTGCATGGGTTTGAGGCTTGTCGCTGTCTTTTGTCTCCGTCTGTCGCTCTAGTGGGACACGGGCAGCGCGGTATACGAATCAACCTTGCCGATGTCACCTGCAGAAGTCGCAGAAACGAGAAATAAACAAATACTTACCACAAAGAAAGTTGACGAGATCATCATTTCGCTTTTTTTTAGTTTTTAAAAGTGATATTAGGATTATCTTGCGTCTTATTGCGATATGTAGCAAAACCCAGGTGTGCAGGTAGAGAAACAAAGGTAGCAGACGATAGTGTCCTGTCCGCAAACGTCGATTGAAAATGGACCAAGCGTCAGCATCGGGGGTTTGTGAAGTGAGGCAAAAAAGTATAACATTAGACCATACTAGATCGGCGGAAAAGGAGGACCAAGAGGCCAAACAAAATGACTGGCTTGTTTCACCGATTGATGACGCATCTTACTGTCCAATCAAAAATAATTATTGTTGTTCTATATCCAGCCGTTTATTACAGCACCTAGTAGGGCTGGGCGTCGATTAAAAATTTTAACCCGATTAATCGCCACCCTTTAATCGATTAATTAATCGATTAATCGGTTGCGTTAATTTTTATAAATAATATATTAAAAAGAATGCAACAACTCGTCTTGCCTTTGAAGACTTATTTTACTCTCTGTTACACGGCGCAAAGGACATTTAGAATTGAGGATACATATAGTTCAACGATTCAAAGACTCACATATTTTTGCTCCAGCTCCGAAGACAAAGAAGTTTGTCCACATTCTCCGACAGGAAGACAAGAAGTCAGAGCTTGGGCGATGCTTTCTTCTTTTTTCAGAGAAAGGAACCTCGATGAGAAGGCGTTGATTGTTGTCTGCGTTTTGGCGGATGGTCCTTGCTGCAGCTACATGGGTGCTTCGCTCGTAGGCGATACTGAAGCGAACTTACGCTTCCACTGTACGAAAACGGCTTTTTGCAGATGATGCAGTGGACTTCCTTCGAGTTAAAAACTTCACCGCTGGAGTTTACTTTAAACCCAAACTTTCCAGCGAGATTGCCTTTCATACTCGTGAACTCGTCCATTTTTACGTGCCGAATACTGGAACAAGTAACCATGGCGTTGTTAGCTTCCCAGCTTGTTTTTCTGCTTGTTTGTCTTGCCTGGGCAGGATGTGTAATAGATCCTCAACACGTGAAGTTTCGCGGTCGCGCGGGGATCAATTGCGGGCCCGGCTTGTTCGTCTGGCCTCGGCAGAACTGTAATGTATATCCTCGAACACGTGACGCTTCGCGAGCGCGAGAATTGAACCTTGCTCATAGCACCTGGCTGGGAACGGACTTCTTTTGAGTACCGATTAAAAAACCGATTAACCGGTTAAAAAATTTGATCGCGATTAAAGCCTTAATCGATTAATCGGAAGGTTAATCGATCAATTGCCCAGCCCTAGTACTACCTAGGTACGTTTTCCTTCCTAGGCACCGTTTACCAAAATCGGTTTACTATCGCTTCGAGAAAACCGGCCCTGGGGATCTTTTGACGTGCAACCGAAAGCTCGGTAATACGGCGCCTCCACCGCAATAAGAAAGAGAGAAGCATAACTCATCGGGTCCCAAAGTAGTCATATAATGCGTATACCGTGTATGTGTCATTGAAGCAGCAGTAAGCATGATAATCAAGCTAATCCTAGACAACAATGAAAGGTAAGAATAACCAGCTGAAGCTAAGCTTACGCTACGTATATCCTGGCATAGCCGAGCTAAGCCACTGCAATATGTTTGTTTGTTTTGTAATGCGAAAGCATTAATTATTTAATGAAGGAGGTGTCGTCAACTTTTGAAGCCGCGCCAAACGGCACCTAAATTCCCCTGTCCCAATAGAGCGAAGCCTGTATTTTGTAGCAGAGAATTGATAGATAAATACCCAGCGGCTGACGGGCGTCATAGTTTCGAGGAGCGCCACCCCACAAAAAAGCCCTCTCCATGGCGCAGCGGCCCGGCCGCCGGTAAGAGGGAGAGGATGGCCGGGCTCTGCAGAGCGGCTGGCCGTGAGATCCCACCGGGCTGCATCCGCAGAGGTTGTCCGTCCGAGCTCAGCGGCGCGCAGCTGGGGAATACGCTACGCATACGAATGTTTTCGCAATCCTACACGTTAGCAGTTTTAAGTTTCCTCCTGTAATTTTTTGTAAGCGTAGACTTTTACGTTGTTTTCGTGTGGCAACATGCCGTACACCAAGCTACCACCGACTGACTGTTCCTGACGTCACACTACGACGGTTTCCATCGTAGTGTGACGTTAGAAACGTACGGCGGTAATTAGGGAGCGGTACGGTAAATGTTTGCAATGCTTCGGTTAAAAAACGAAACAAAACAAAAACAATTCTTGCCTCCTTATAGGGTTCACACCAGATGTGAGAAAACGTATATGTCTACAAATTATACGCAATCATCTGATCGATTAGCGCCAAGATTCGCCTTGCCGTGATTTCACGGTTTGATACCCTGGTTACCCATGACCAGTTCCGACGACAATTTTGATATAAATCGGTTTTAAGCTTGTTGGACTAAGATGTACACCCTATGTGCCTCTCGCTGGCGGCGTTTGTGTGTGAAATATTAATAAAAAATACTTTCCTAAATACATATTATAAATGAAAACGGTTCGTGTTTTGGTTACAGCGTTTTGTTTTGCAAAGGCCTCACGTTTGGTTGGCTCAAGAGCCGAGAGATGGCGGCAGCGATCCGGTCGCCGAAGGTAGACAATCTCTTTGAGTAAAGACGGCGCGCACTTTTCTGTGTTCGTTCTCAGTGCATGCTTTTGCCATCTTTGCAAAATGAAGCATGTTGGATGGACACGAAACCATACAGAATATGGTTTCTAGGGTTATTTAGACCATTGAGATATAACGTACGCTAGAGGTCCAACTGGCGCTAGTGTCAATGCGACTTCCGGGACGAAAATTGAAGCAGACTCTTGCGGTGCTCCTGTGCATTCCTATGGAAAAACGCGCGTGTGTGTGTCTCTTGGCCGGAAAATAACGAAGCACGTTTTTGTTATTTGGGTCGTACCGAATAGTATGTACCTTTACTAACATTGTAAAAGTGTAATTGCTTTAGTTAGCGCATTTTTCTCCACCAGAGAACGATGTTTAACTACGCCATATTTCAGGTCCAAACGTATGTTCCGCAGCAGGTGTCTAAAAACAAGCGAAGATTCGAAGTGAAAAAAGAATAGAAAGGAATATAGAGTGTGTTCAAGGTTCTCCAGCATTCCAGTGGCGCTTATAGATTGCTAATATGGCAGGCCTGCCACTATATAAAAATGACCCCGGCTTGCATCATCTTTACGAAAAATTGAAACATTCAAAACGTAAAGAATAAAGGACGTGGCTATGAAATGTGTCACTTTATTATTTACTATGCCGGGCAGATTTTATCGGATTATTGTTCTCAAAGATTTCGAGGCGTGCGGGTGATGTTTCGAACGTAGAACAAACATCTTCTCTACAGAGCAGAACGAATAAAGCAGTATCTGCTTGTTAAATATCGGACTATATTATGTGGCCTTTATTTTAATCGTCTTGGGAGTTGCACTGATTCAGTGTTACTGACCAAGTGTTACGGCGTAGATCTTACCGTCTCTCTTCATTTTCCAGATGCTGAAAAGCACCGACGCCATGTTCGTGCTTACAATGTCCGACAAGTGCATAAAAATGCATGTATGAGCTCTTTTATCAGGAAATGATTAATGTCGTAAATTAAAAAAAACCGCTGTAACTGATTAAGTATTTCGTCTGCGTGACTGAGAAATGTTTCATTCTACATGCTACGTTTGAATTATTCGGGATATTTTCTCTTAAAATCAAGTGCAGAGCGAAAATTCACTAACTTTTCACATGAAAATGCATCACCGGTAGTCAATATTTGACTAATTGCTGTCTACTTTAATTTGCAACAGGACACATGCGCCGGTTGAACCAAGCGCGTATTATAATAAAATATGACTTAGGCTATGCGAGCACCTTTTGTGAACCGCTGCTACCAAATGTCGACTGCTGCGACAATCAAACGCGTTTTGCCGTTTGGGCCCGAAGGAGAAAGAAACTAAATTACTTAATTGGGTTCACCCCGTAGTTCGGCTGAGCTAGACATGTTCCAACTAAACACACGTTTAAATTTCAAAAAAAAAATGAAGACGAAGTGTTTTGACCAAACAACGCCAAACCTTCTGCCACGCGGAAGAACTTTGATAATTCCCGGGCCTGATTTTGAGATCGCCTCCAAGATTAGTGACAGGATCAAGCTCCGACCTCGATACTCCTGGTACCGATACCTCTTTGATTCCGGGCCTCGGAAAAACCAAGAAAAATACTGCAAAGAACCCGAGACTGGCGCCACCGCCCTAAGCCTTGCTTGGAGTACATCAGGCAACGCCGATGACTCACCGATGACTCATCATCACCGGGGCACGTGATTAACACGCGCCCCAGTGATACACCTGCCGTCCCCAACTGCGCCCCCGAAAAAGGCGACTCGCGTCCGAGCCCAGCGGAAAAATTCGTGTTTCCCCAAGAAACCAGCACGTGGCGCGGGCAATGTCAATGACGTAACAATGACGCGCGGTTGGATGAGGGGCCGAAACGTCGGCGCGCACTCACCTTCGTTCGAGTTCAATGGTTGAATGTTCAATCTAAAGATGCAACAGCGAGGAGGGGGTGCGCAACGTTGATGCTGCCTCTCACCTTTTCCGCTTTAACGATTTTGACTGTGACGAGAGGGAACTGGGAACGGAATTTGAATACGTACGCCATCTTGTCGAGGGAGACACACTGCTTGCCGGAGCTGTCTTGGGCCAGCTGCCTACGGACTATAAAGTCTTCCAGCCTTTTCGGTTCTCGTTTGCGGGAGAACTTGTCAAACCTCCAGTTCGAGATTGGGTACAAGGCTAAGGCATCGTGTGTGTCAGTGAACTCAACGGGGCTTCGTCTCAAGCATTGTCAAGCGTGATTCCAACCGTTGACTTGTGACAGTGCTGTGCGACGTTGACATCTGGAGTTCGCTGTTTTCATCGCAAACGCCGCCAGGTTTTATCCACGTATCGCGTTCGTTCACCCGTTGTGTGATTGAGACCCATGCGACGTGCTCCGTATTAAAGCATCTTGTGGAAATTTCATTGCTTTCTTAGTTTTGCATGCTGCTGGCGATCAAGTTTATCTCCTGCTATTTGGCCGCTGTTTTTTTTCTACACAATATGACCTTATCTTTCCAAGTCCTTATATAACCATACATGAATATTTTCATGTAAGTCCAGATATGACATTTCCGTAAGGCTGGAACGGAAGAATACCCAATGTTCAATGCACTCGCTGACAGACAAATACAGGGGTTCGTAAGGCACAGAATAAAAAAGGTCTTTAACTTTGACAGAGATTGCACTTCGCATTTCCTGCGCTCCCTCTCTCACTATTTGCATATAAAAATAAAAGTTAGTTGCCAGTGCGCCCTTGTCTGTCTACTTTCTGGTCCCTGTGTTTTTTTGGCGCTTACCTACGTGATCATAAACCAACTGGCCCAAATTGCCACTTTTATGCATCGTCGTGCGAAGAGGTGGCGATCAAAACTATAGATTCCCCAGCCGGAAATATTTCTGCTTCGTTCACGGTGCATGCGAGCAGCGGCCTCACCTGCTCGGACTATTTAATTAAGTGCCACGTGACGGAGCAGTTCTTCGGCTTCCACCAGGATGGCGCTCCATCACGATATGACACTGTTTCCGTGTTTCCGATAAGTTTGGTGAGCATTATATTAAAATAAAAATTTCTCCTTGACAGTTTTCTGACGCCCATTCCATAAAGAAACGTAAGAAACACAACACAAACGATAACAGGGGTTTTTTGACCTTTACATCACGCGTTCATGTAGATAGGCTTTTTGTCAGGTGGGAAAATTTGTTTTCGTTCAATCAAAAAACACAATATGTGTTTCTGCGAAGGGTTTTAAAAAATCTCTAAAAATGGGGTGGTCGAGAAAAAAAGTAACTCTTCGTGGGAGCAGACTGCCGGCCACGGCGGACGTCAAGAAGTTAAAAAAAATAATTGGCACAATAATTAACTGAAATGTACTAATTAACTCTTGGATCAGTAAAAATAAACATATGATTCCAATGAAAACTTGCCAAGCATCATCGAACACTTCTAAATCAACTCATTTTAAAAAGGTGCAGGGGCAATATTCGTTTTACCCTCATGTGTCCGAGGCGCAAAGCTTCAGCCTCGCCTCCCTCGTAGGATAAAGGCCCGTTCACACTCTTGCGACCGAGTACGACCGAGAGAGACCAGACCGGTTTTAGCCTCTTGCGATCTCTTAGGACCAGCTCCACTGAAGCGCATCCGGTCCTAAGAGATCGCAAGAGGCTTAAAACCGGTCTGGTCTCTCTCGGTCGTACTCGGTCGCAAGAGTGTGAACGGGCCTTAAAGCGAAGCATGCCGCAAATGCTCCTTCCGTCTCACCCACCGAGGAGCATGGAACGGTGAAGCTAGGATGCGTACTGTTAAGAAACCTAAATCTAGAAACGCGTCTAGATTGAGGGTCTTCTTTTAGCGACATGAACTACTGCCCCTGCCTTATGTCTTGCTAAAAAAACACAGGTAAACAACGTGGTGGCTAAAATGACATTAGCTATCCTCCGTTCCACCTTCCGTCCGGAGGCAGCCTACGCTACGAGCTACGCTAGATAATCCCGCTCGGGGGACGTAGCCCATGGTACGCTTTTCGCTCGTCGTTGTGCTCCCTCTTCAAGGTCACATGACACTCACACTGCCTTGGATTGGCTCCGATGGCTCGTAGAATCCGCTGCGTTCGGACGTAAGGTGAAACGGAGTATAATGTTCTCAATGGTGAGTGCACACTGTGAAATTTTAAACAAAGTACAAAATATGTTGAGGTTGGCTAGGAAGATTAGAAAACATCCAATACAAGTCTTACTGTGGAAGTCATCTTTTTTTTAAAAGTTTAGTGAAGTCTGGCATTTTGATATGACGTTCCTTTGTTCTAACTGAGAATTTTTAGTCTCTAAATCAATTTTCTTGTGATGAAGAACGCCTAGTTATGCACAAAACTCAGTGAATTTTAAAAGCAATCGGTCGATATTTTGGTTACAAGTTTGCACTTTACCTATCAGTGGGTAGTATTTAACCCACAAAGCTTAGTGAAATCTTCATATGAGAGAACATCTGCCGTGAGGTAAGGCAGGTAACAAAGGCAATAAAAACGTTTCGAGATTAGTCCTATCTACAACAAAATACTTAAAGAACTTATGTTTAACCCTTATCTTTACCAATGCAATCTCTCTACGCAGCGATATATTGGTTCTAGATATTTTGCCACTTTGTGGAAAGCTCACTTGAAGTCCTCTTTTTGAAGCGTCTTAAGCACCTTCTTAAGCTCTTGAGCTTGAACCTTATAAGAGGGAAGGGAAGACGACATTGACAATGTTAACACTGTCCTCAAAGATTCTACGACGAACCTCGCGCAGGGGTTACCTAATTCTGTCAATATTATTTTTGGGGTTGCGCTCGTAGAAAGTTCACATGAACTGTCTTTGTCTTCGAAAGATGTTCTGCCAGTCTTTTAGCACGAATGACACACAAAACACATCGTACGACGTATTACTTTTTAGCCTTATCTTCTGTCGAATTATTTGAAATGTATTGGCTTAAGATTTACCAAGTTTGGCGCAGAATTAATACTCGCTCTTTCCTGGAGTTTGCGGTTTATGCGGAAATCGTCAATGTGCTCATGCACCTGGTCAGAAAACCCCGTGCAGCGCTGCCCTAGACGTTCACAAAAAAGACGCCCTTCAGTGTAATGACATATGAAGGTCACTGCCTTGGAAAAATGCCCTCCCATCACCGTGCAGATCTAACTTTTTACGCTAGGGAACTACTCTCGGAACATTCTTATTGCGCCTCATATATTAGTCATGTAGCCGCCCATCTGTACAATCGAGATCTATTTTATTAGCAAAAGTAATATAAACCCAATAATAGGTTATTGTTTTTTTTTTAAATTGCAATACATAACGTCAAACTTCGATACAAGCTGTCTGATAATTTGAAATACTAATTAGAGCTAACTAGTAAACAGCTCTAACCTTTTTAAATTATCTGAAAGGGAACATACAAAAATACATTGTAATGATAATTTTTACGCAAATCATTCTGCATACATTTCAGTTATACTTTTACCCACACAATTTCTTCACACAGCAACCCTCTGCGACCGATACTGCTTGCATGGCCTCATTTTGTTGGTATATTTTTTAGAATAAAATACTTTGCATAGTATATATTTTTAGACTTTCTAAGTTCTATAAAAACTTTTGTGGACTTTCTTACTTTTACAATGGCACCAAATGTCTTCTGGGTATCTACATTATGTTTTAAATACCGAAAAAAAAATCACATTAACTAATCTTACCATCAACACAAATATAAATCAAGTCATATACATAATTGAAAGTAAAACGTTTCGTTCCAGCACCTGTGTTTTAACCAAATGCACATCCCGAAGACAAGTCAGTTGTTGGACGCTTATCGACCGTTCACTCACGAAGCTTCGACACGTCCAAAACGAGTTTTCAAACACCAACAGATTATCGGGACATTCGGTTTTTGAGTTGGCTGTTTCAACTCTCTCGACGCGTAAAACAACGAACTTTGTCGCCCTTGCTCGACTTCGAATCGAGTGAATTCGGTTGAACGGCACGTTACGGGACTCGGAAGCTGCAAGACAAAGGAACTCTGCACCCCGCTTTTCGATTTGGAGTCGAGTCACGGAAACAGTTTCTGGGAAAGTCGCGGAGAGGAATTGAACGACACGACAGCGCCACTCAGCGTTCAGCGGCTTGAGCTGTCTCTCAACTGACTGAACATCAGTCCGACCACCGGCACTTTTCCAGGCGCGTACTATGGAATGCCGAACTTACTGAGACGGCCAATTTCAAACCTTAGTTTTTGCTGTTGTTCGACGTCGGTTTTGGCTAAGGTACTTCTGCGAATGAGCAGAAAGACGCAAGAAGTTCCAAACAAAAAGGCGTTATATTTGTTCAGCTCAGTGGTAACTTGATAATATCTTTTTTTTTTATCTTGTTTTCACAAAGTTTATTTTTTCTTGCCTCATGTAGAACAGCTTAAATCATATAAAAACTAAAGCAATGAAAATTCACGGAGGATTTGTTTTCATGCTCGAAAGAATTTTTAAAAGAAGGGAACTCTGTTTGGTCAAAAGCGAATGCTAAAAAACTCGGATCTGTACTAGATCGCAAAGTGCTACAGAGAGGAGCTTCGTCAAACTATTCTTTGCAGCTTTCTGTCCTGTGCCTTTTTTAATTTCGTGTGGAAATAAATACTACTAATATCAATATAATAACAACGGCGAATGCTGTATTCTGTGTTCTTTCTCTTTTTTCTTAGGAATTGTCAGAGTGGTACACTTCGTGCTTTAACATAACTTTTGGTTTTCTTTCCAGTTTACTGTTACAATGATCTAACCACATCCTTTTAACAGACAAGTGTCCGCCGCTCCTTTAAGCCCTTAAACTATACTCCATTAAACGCTAAGTTAAGTGAAAATATACGCGCTATAAGGCCAATAAATCGCCTGTCTTTCAATTCCTGACTTCGCTATCCGCTCTGGAGTATTCGCACATAGCGTGATAACATGATGGAAGACCGACGGTAGACTGGTTCAACAAAAACTTAGCATCCACCGCCAGCTTACGGGTGAACGGAGTACATTGCAGTAGCTTTGTTTGCAGCCTATAACATTCGGAAGAACGAAGAAAAACGGCAATGTGTGGCGCACTTAGCGCTTTAAAAATAACCTTGACTTCCGTCATGGACTCTTACTACTAGCCTTCTTGTCGTGTGTTTGTTCTGACACGGTAACACGAATACCTGTTGCTGTGCATCTAGACTAAATCTGTTCTTTTGAGTGTCAACCTATCTGTTGGATCAATATCCTTTCTCAAAGATGTTTTGAGAAAAATTAAAATTTCCAAATAATTTGCATTATGTTAACGCAAGAACGTGCAATAGAGTTTTTTTTTATCACAATAGAAATACAAAATATTTAGAAGTGTATTTATATACAAATTAATTACATTTTTAAAAACGATATTTAAATACAAAATTTACATACAATATTGACTTTTTGTTTTTCTTAAAATGCATTTAAAAATGAAAGCCATTTACAACTCCCTGTAACGCCGAATTAGAGCGCAGCTCTTGAGGAGGAGGGGAAGGCACGGGGGGGGGTGGTCACGTGGCCTGGGGGTCACGTGAGCTCGAGGGGTGGGGGCGGAGAAAATTTTCCGCCAAATTTAGCGGGGAAAATTTTCCGCTAGATCTAGCAGGAAACTTTTCCCGCTAAGGCTAGCTTGGAAAATTTTCCGCTAAATTTCGCGGGGAAAATTTCCCGCTAAATTTAGCGGGGAAACTTTTCCGCTAGATTTAGCGGGGAAAATGTTTCGCTAAATTTAGCGGGGAAAATTTTCTGCTAAATTTAGTGGGGAAAATTTTCCGCTAAATTTAGCGGGGAAATTTACCCATCACGCAACGCGCGGTTACGCCGACGGCGACGGCGACGGCGACGCCGCTCAAGCCGGAAACGGGCGCCCAAGAGCTGCGCTCTGAAATAAATTGAATTCCCATCGTATGGCATGATTTACTTAAATGTGACCCCGGAAAGAAAAAAAAACCCGTGACCAAATAAAGAGTGGAGTTTTTCTGTTAGAACAATCAAGTAAATAATAAAAGAAATAGCAACTTCAAAACTAAATTTGTTTAAATTAGGAATAAGCATGAAGAATGTAAACAAACGATATGCATTTTGGGTACGGGTGTTCAGTACGAGCTTAATTGAAAGTGTTAGTAAAGTTTCTAGTGCTACTTAAGCAACAATGCAACTCCCTTCTACTGCACCCCTGACACAAACATAGGCCCTCAACTTCGGATTCCGTTCCAAGTTCGAATCACAGGTCTTTCAAAAACTGGCCGGTATGTCAAAAAGCCACGAAGGACTGCTCTAGCTCACTGAACGCGATAGTACCAACAAGTTGTGGAACATCAGGTATAATAATCGAACAAAGCTGTCAAGTGTCCCATTTATAGTATCGGCGGCACATATCAATCCAACAAGCCCGAAACTAACTCCCTTAGGAAAGAATTTGATTCGAGCAGAGAAACAAGACCGCAAATGTATCATCACGAAAATGGCCAAAGGTGAATAAAAGTAACAATGACGTATATACCAGACCACGTCTGTACCTGGCCGATCACAACGTTTTCCAGTAGTCTTGGTAGACACTGTGTATAAGCGCGACTCCATCTGCAGTAAAAAATACTGCAACGTCGAACCTGAGCAAGAATAAACAAAAATATAAAATTTTGCGAAAACATAGGCATTCTTTTGCTAAGTTGAATAGACTGAGCTACTAACAAACACAAACACGCTTGCATTCTTTTTAAAGCTTTGCCCCTGAGAAATGTTTTCGGTTTTAGTTGGCGATCTGTGCATCGCGTGAAAACGGGATGCCATTTTAGGGAACGCCTGCTTGGCGCTCAAGCTGGGAGGTAGATTGAATGCGCTGCAGCGAAGCGGATTCGTTTTGTTCCGTGACATCGAACATGCACGCTTGGCGTGTCCCCCGTGGGCGTCACGCGAGAAACGAAATCTACAGCATGGCATGCAACGCATTTTTATATTTCAGTTTAACAAAGTTTCAGGACTTGGGAATCTCGTGATCTTCTCCGATTACTAGAAACCAGCCCGTAGTTGTTTCAGGAGTTTTTGGGGCGCTTCTTTGGGCAGTGGCGTAGTCAGGTGACGGGGAGAACACAAAAAAGCCAAACCCTTTCCACAACTTTCCCAGATCCATCACACTGAAAATACTTTAAAAAAATTAGGCAGAACGGCAATCACAAAGCCCCTTCTTAAAAAAACATTTCGTTTCCAGCGGCATTCGGAGCTCCAAACCAAGGACGTGGCTTGCTGATTTTTTGGTGGCTTGCTACGTCAACGCGTTAAAAAGATGTGTTGGCGCCTCTCTTATCGATTCCTTGGTAGCATCTGCGCAATAAATGCACAAAACCGTTCTCACTTTTCCCCCACGTTAGGATTTTGATACGCTGTATGGGTAAATTACGCTCGCATTACGCAAGGCCAAGTAATTGCTAGAAGAAATGCTTGCATTTCACTGGTAGTACAAACAAATATATTGTGGACCTGATGGTTGTTATTATAAGTAAATGGATATGAAAAGCCAGGAATAAAAGAGTGCCCCAGCGACTTAGTTGTGAACATTGCTGATGCACACCAAACCTCTCAGGAACCCGGATGTTCGATATTTCCCATGGGACGACTGCTTGTTGTTCCTGGCAGCTAATTGGGTATACCGGACGATAATATTTAACCCAGAATATTAAGGAAAAGCATACCCCGCATACCTTTCTGGAAATAAAGGAAAACTAAGAGCTGCACATTGGATGGTCTGGGCGGCGGCTGTTGGTTTCTTACGAAAATCAATTTGATTGTCTGTAAATAGTGTAACTCATCTGGAAATTTTAAGTTAACGCTCTGTCTGAAGCAGTTGAAATTACCAGCTCTCACTTGCAGCTCAAACATCCACATTACTGACAAAGCCAGTGGACACGAGAGCGTGGTCCCAATGTAGTGATGACTCTGACTTCTGAAAAAAATGTATATTGTTTTACGTGAAACCGATAAAACGCATTGAAAGTAATATCTGAGCTCGCTGCATTCAGTCATTCATTTATCAAAATATGAGTCACCCTACTTATCTTCTTACCCCGCTTGCGTAAAGAAAACGCCTAGACGCCTAAAACGGATGGCCTGAGTGACCTGCTTGTCCAGATGTTTTATTGCAATTCATAATGGTCGTAAAGTTGCACGTTTAACGCTTGATGAAAAAAAAGACATTGATATAGCTGGCCGCATTTTCCGTGGCTATGAAATAGCGTACAACCGTTACAGAGAAATGCCTTATCTGGATTTACATTCAAAATACAGATATGTGTATATCAGGAATTGGGCGGGCCAGATAGACATATAAAGACCATATATGGCCCTTGTATGTGGATACGGAAATATCAGCCCAATTTCTGATATGCCCATATCTGGGCCACTTCATGTAATCAAATATCTTGACCTGGCGAATATATCAGCCTGATATATGGCAATCTTACACGTCATGGTACTGGCAGTTTTCTAGGTTTGCTATGATCCGCAGTTTCTGCGCACGCAATTTCTGCGCACGCTGTGTCATCGCTCGCTATTCTTGAACACGGTATTCGTTACAAAGATTTAAAAAAAAATTTCTAAAACGGTTAAAACGTAGGAAGGAAGGCGACTCTTAGAACTCGACCTTTCCAGAGCCCCAAAGTGATGTTGATGGCAATAGCGATGGTCTTGCGCAGTCTTCAAGAGTCTGTTTTATTTCGAAACCGAAGGCAGTGTGGCATTGAGAAACACGTTTTATTGCCAACCACTATTATATTAATAATAACATTGTGACTTCAATAATAATGCTGAAATGAAGAAATAATTTGTTCATCTTAAATTTTATTTAAACTGAGTTCAATCATTTTAGGTATTTTCTTTTTATCTTAAAACCAGAACTATCTCGTTTTCTTCGTCGCATTCGCGTGTGTGTCTGTGCGCGCATGTAGATGTGTCCGCGTGCGTGTTTGTGCTTGTGTGTGCGTGTGCACGTACGTTTGTGCATGTGCGTTTGCGGTGTGCGCGTGTGCGCGCATGCATGCGCGCGAGCGCGCGCGGAAGCGCGTGCGTTTGTGTGCATTTTATTGAACATTGTCAGTACACAGACCAATTAGGTGTTTCTGGACACTGTATTAAACACAAATTTATTGAATATCATTATTTATTATTATTATTTAGGTAATATTATTGAAACATGCCAGCGTGAAGTAGAGGAGCTCTGCCTGAACTCTACAATAAACACTGGTTGATAGATCGATTTTTATTTTTGTCGGGCTTGATTTGTGACAGATGCGAATCGGTCACTTCCGCCTATAGCTCGAACATGCGTTGCTCTTTGAAATATCAAGCTTCAAACGTTAGTACCTTGATAAGCCCGACGCTGTAATTGCCCTAAAGAAGATTTCACTTCAATTACCAGTTTTTAAAAGTTTCAAAAGGCGTCTACCAGTTCAGCTAGCAGTTTCACGGGCTCAACTGACATTATGATCAGTTAAAAGCACCAGTTTGGCGACTTCAATTTTTTTTTCGATTTGTGCAGTTCGTTTTTTGTTTGAGCAGTTTTAATAGCTAAGCCACCGGCTTGGCAAGTTCCCCTTCTCACTTTGTCCATTTTGATTTTCATTTTTTTTTTTAGGTTCAGAAGCTTGATTTACAACTTGGTCAGTTCAATAGCAGTGTTAAAGTTAAAATTCTGCTATAACTAGTTAACATTCATATAATTTTTTTTTTCTGGGAAGCCCTCGGCTTGCGTTGTCGCATGATGTCGCAAAAGGCTTAGTGGCACCCGTGTGAAGGCCCGCTCACAACTTGCGGTTGACTGCGATCGGCTGAGACAAGACTTGAGGCCAGATTCACGAAGAGCTTCTTAGTGTACGACAACTTTGCTAAGAAGTTCGTAAGTTAAGAACATTCGAAGAGGAGGAAAAATCAGTATTCACGAACGCGTTCTTAAGTGAGGGGAGGAAAGCGACGTTCTCGTACGGAAAGCTGGAACTTACCGGTGTTGTTGCTATGGCGTCGGCGTCTTCGGCAGCACGAACAACCAATCAGAGAGCTCGGCATGGTTCGGAGCCGTTCGGGAGCACGTGGAGTTTTAATAACAAACGCAGGCGGCCTTTCCGCCACCGCTTGTCTGGGGTCCGTGTCCGTGCAGTGAGATGTCGACGCTTACACGATTTAGACGCGCCCGAATGCCGAAGCCGGGATGCGTAACCGCCTTTGTTGACTGCAACGAACTCCATCGCTACGAAGTCAACACAACTGTCATCGTTGGTAAAAGATGGCCCGTGCCAGTCATTTGCAAAACGACATAGATGGAATCAAATCGCCGCGGCGTTTTTCGCAGCCTCGGAGATGCAGATGCGAGCCGACGATAAAAAAGATACGTTTGAACTACGAGAGTGTCAGCAAGCGCCACGCAAATACCTGTTCACACTCGGAGCGGACGCGCGCGTTTGATCGAAGTGGTGGATTCGCGCTGTTGGGTCGCGACTTGGTAAGCGCTTCGGGACCGATCTTTTATGATTGCAACTCGATTCTGACCTGACACTCGGCAAAGAAAGGTTGGACCGGCATCGCGTAGCTCCCACAAACTGTTATAGGTCGACAGTGACGTACAGTCATGTCAGAATAAAAATGGCGTACTAATAACAAAGTGCACATACCGTGTTGCTAAACTAATCCATACGGCGTTTATTTAAACTTTTTGTCACACAAAACCAGGATATAGAATCGATGAGGGTCCGTTTTCGACGACAGGGTTCGTCATTGCTGCCTCGGAAAACAAGGTGATGACAAGGGAAGAGATTAACCTCGTAATCTAAAATTGAGGTTAGCGATCAAACTATAATACGGGAAGGGTCCACAAGGGTCGCGCAGGCATATTCCATTCAGCAAGCCGGCCGATCGTGGGCAGACGATCTTGGCCAAGGACCGTCGGAGAAACGCTGCGTCGGAACAGGTCGGAGTACCTGCTAGGCCTATATTCTGCCAAGCTCTGCTTGGTCGGTGGGATCGTTGCCTTTGTTGCTTTTCCCGGGTGTTTGTGGATCCAGCGTTCATGTTGGTCGTGGTCGGTTTCAAGCACTTTTTCCCTTTTTCTTGCTGCTTGAAGTCGGGACGTGCGAGAAGAGCACGTAGAAAAATAAACGTCCGTCTGTCGTCGGGATCAAGTAACTGAGCGACGCTGTCGGCCTTGTTGATTTGACCGTAAAAAGTGCGTAAGAGAGCTTGGAGCTGTCGTAGGATTCTGTCATATCCTGCCCAAAAGTTACGACAATTTCGTTTCGAGAATACGGATTTTCTTTCAAATTTGTCGTACGCACCATTTCGTCGTAAGTTCGCATTGAGAATCCGGCCTCACTTTTTAAGGCTCTTGGGACGGGTTACGCACATCCAACTGCTGCATGTTTATTGATCCTTTTGGGGAAAACACCCCATCTGAGGAGCTTCATATAGCCATACAGGGAAATAATTGGCACCATATATGGATATTTCTGTTATCATATATAGCGTCCCCTTTTTATATATTCTCCTATTTGCTCCCTTATAGGCAATCTATTGCCTTATCTATTCCCTTATATGAATAATAAAATAAATAAGGCTTTGTCTCACCCCTGGAAATTAATAATCCTCTGTCGCACCCCTTGGCGTAAAGGGTGAGCCAGAGGGCTATCTACCTGGTTATGAACTAGTTTTTTGGTAGTGCAAGTTTTTTTTTCTTAATTGTTGTACTCTTAATTAAAAAAGTTCATTTTGAACGACTACTACAATAAACCCCCTTCAGAACTTACTTGGACGATACGTGGCGTGGGTTAATAATATAGCACAATTAACATATAGCAGTCTAATTGACCGACTTGGGTGACAACAAAGACTTTAGCCATGTTGTTCCTGCTCCCAGAGGACATGTAGATTTCGAGAACATTTTAGTACTCGTGGCCTTGCTTTTCGATAAAAAGAACGATGCATTTACATATTTACAAAAATGGTAAAGATGTGGGCCTGTCCGACGGGCGTCGAGCCATGGCTGCTAACCCGAGATTGCCCCACGTGCTGCACAACCTCGCGCTGCAGAACCCAGGGATTCTGGGTGCAATCCCCAGCCTTGCCCGTTTCGATCTGGATGAGCATAGTATCAGCGTGCGGTCGTGTGTCCTTACTGCGTGGTGCACGTTAAAGACCCCAGGCTAGCGGTTCTACTGCACTGGCGAAATTTCTCATCGGCAGCTGGGAGACAAGTCGCCCGTTGAGGCAGACTTAAGGCCCGTTCACACTCTTGCGACCGACTTCGACCGAGAGAGCACCAGATCTGTTAAAACTTCTTAAAATTTCATTTCTGGCGCCATCTATGCGGTGACCGTGGAACTGCATTTCACAAGAGCGACGGTTTTGGCGGCATTTTCGAGGTCGAATGTGCCTAATACCTATGAGAAAGGCTCGTTTATAACGTTTCCAAAAGTTTTTCGAGACAAGAAAGAAAGGATAATGCGCGGGAGAAATAGAAAATATGCCGGATTGTCAAGTTTACACTGCAACCCGATAGATGGCGCCACTGTGCCCTCTGGTTTAAGAGGTTGTAAGGAACCAAGATTTAAGAGGTCGTAAGAGTGTGAACGGGCCTTAAGTTCTAGGCTGTATAAACATACACACACCCCAATTTGATTTTTAGAGCGCAGCTCTTAGGCGCCCGTTTCCGGCTTGAGCGGTGTCGCCGTCGCCGTCGCCGTCGGCGTAACCGCGCGGTGCATGATGGGTAAATTTCCTCGCTAAATTTAGCGGAAAATTTTCCCCGCTAAATCTAGCGGAAAATTTTCCACGCTAAATCTAGCGGAAAATTTTCCCCGCTAAATCTAGTGGAAAATTTTCCCCGCTAAATCTAGCGGAAAATTTTCCCCGCTATATCTAGCGGAAAAACTTTCCCCGCTACATTTAGCGGGAAATTTTCCCCGCTAAATCTAGCGGAAAATTTTCCCCGCTAAATCTAGCGGAAAATTTTCCCCGCTAAATTTAGCGGGAAATTTTCCCGCTAAATCTAGCGAAAAATTGCCCCCGCTAAATCTAGCGGGAAATTTTTCCCGCTAAATCTAGCGGAAAATTTTCCCCGCTAAATTTAGCGGGGAAAATCCCCTCCTCGAGGTCACGTGACCCCCAGGCCACGTGACCCCCCCCTCCCCGAGGTCACGTGACCCCCTCCCCCCCCGTGCCTTCCCCTCCTCCTCAAGAGCTGCGCTCTAATTCGGCGTTACAGGGAGTTGTAAACGGCTTTCATTTTTTGTTCTTTTTTTTTTCTAAACCCGAGATTGCCGTGTTTGTTTAGTGGCTCGTGTCGCGCCCCTCACGGATCACGCGTGCCTCTGCCTTGCTCGCTTCGCTAGGCAGGAGCCGCTACTTTGTACTTTTGAGGGTAAGACATTATTTTGTGGGAAACGCAATTCAAGTTCTTTCCCTGGAACGCCATCAATCGTGCATGCATCTTTGTGCTATATTGTTAGGTTCAAGGACCGCGCGTTGAGTAGTCTATAGCGGTTGTCTGATGCAGTGATTAACTTAAGAGCCAGATCGGGTATTTCGCCTTGGCTAATTACGTTTTCTTCATTTATTGATGTGAGCGAGAGCAGGTTGAACCAAGGGGCTATTTTCATATTCCAATTTTAATATTCACTTTACAGTCTCCGTAGGAGTCTGTAAAGTGAACAGATAAAAAAATAATTCAACGTTTCCACTGAAGTGATAAAATATTTTAATATGTTCACGTCTAGATACGCAAGCACATCAGTAGTTCGGTCAGGCTTTTCGAACTAGGGTTGTAACAGACACGGTAAAAGAGTAGCGCATAAAAGACGGGACACAGAAGAAGCAGAACACAGGGAGAGCGTTTGTCCTGAGTTTGTGCTTTGGTGCCCCGTCATTTATGCACTACTCCTTTACCAAATCTGTCAACAAGCAACTTTCCCGCCAATTCATTATTTTAGGTTTCTATGCTCATATAACATTTCTATATTTTACTTTATTGTTGAGACCAGTAGAAATCTCATTTCCTTCTTTAACACCAAATAACGGATATACTTTTTTTTAAGAATTAAGAGTTGAATATTCCTGGTTGGTATCGCTCGCGACTCTGGGAAAGCCTTTGAAAGATTCACCAAAATTTGTTTTACAACTGCGCTTTATTGCGGGAGGTACGCATGGGCGCATGAACGACTAAACTAATAATGACTATTTCAGCAGTTTTAACGGAGGAAAGACCACATCTGTTTGAACTCACTGCGTAGAGTGGGTTACCATTCCACATGTGTCAACCAAATGGCAAAATAGAGTAGCAAATGTTATAGTAATTATCAAAAAAAAATTAAAGCTTGAGAGACAGAGCTGGCATTGTCATCGGCCAGCTGTACTTCTGTGTGTGCTTTTCGGTGTGAGTGCGTATGTACATGTGCGTGTGCACATGTTACATAGGCATGTGTATGTCCGTATGCGTATGTCTGTATATGTGTGCGTCTGTATGTGTTTGTGAAGGTGTGTTCCAAAAGCAGGTAATAGAGATGTCGCGAAACAAGATTGAGTGGAAAATAACGAGTGCCTCTTTTTCTAAATAACAGGAAGTCAGTTCAGAATGAAAACATCTTTTACTTTTTTCTGCCTGCCTGAGCCATAGTTTTTCTTTTTTACTAACATTACTCTTTGAAAAGTAAGTTGAATCAAAGTTATAGTTACTTCAGGTGAAATGTTGTTTAAGCCACGGTTGAGGGTACTTGAGTTCAGATATAAACAAGTTACAACATTGATCATTTTGCCGATGCGTTAAAAAGCAAGTGTCAATAAAAAGTAACCGCATTGCATTATAGGATCATCCGAAATATCATTGGATAAAAGCAATTTGATTGCCGTGCTTTCTGACCTGCCGTTAAGTTCAGAAAGATGATGAACATTAGCGGCTAAATACAATTTTGATGCAACACACCACTTACGTTTCGAATCGTGTCTGACCTCGAACAGCAACGTGTGGCACTTATCAGCAGACGGCGGATCAATTTGAACTCAAATTCTCACTTGTCTGCGTGCGAGTATGTGTTGAAATTTCTTAAAAGTATGCACTGCAGATATGCTACCTTCAGAAATTTGAGATTTTTGTCCCGTTATACTTGCTTCCTAGACGTTCATGTGAGCACTGGAAAGCAAGCACGGAGAGTTTCATGCAATACAATATGGACGTAAATAATTATTGAAAATATGTATATATAAAAAGGAAGGACGTCTACAAATCTCTGTAATGCGAAATTAAAGCGCAGCTCTTGTGGAGGGTTTTAGGGAATTGCATTGTTGTAGAGGTCACGTGACGTCAATTTTCTCGCTAAATCTAGCGGAGAAACTGAATTTGTTCGCTAAATCTAGCGGAGAAACTGAATTTCCCCGCTAAATTTAGCAGGGAATGGAATTGATGTTGAGGTCACGTAGCGGTGTATTGAATTGGTGCTGAGGTCGCTTGACGTCAAGTTTCCCCTAAATTTAGCGCCGTTACGCAAACGCCCACGGCGAAGCTGACGGCGACGCTAAATTTAGGGGGAAACTGAATTGATGTTGAGGTCACTTGACATCAATTTCCCGCTAAATTTAGCGGGGAAGATTAGCAGATATTTCCCGCTAAATTAGAGGGGAGAGTACGAAGGAGGAGGAGGGGCATACCTTCCCCTCTGTATCCTCCCCTCCTCCTCCTCAAGAGCTGCGCTTTAATTTCGTGATACTGAAAATTGTAAACGTCTTTTATTTTATTTCTTTTATTGAAGGGGGCGCTGCAAGCGTCGAACTTTTCGGTCGTGCCTTCGCATCGCTCCGAACGTCGAATTTTGTGAGTACGGTCTCTGTGCTTCCGGAGTGACCTATTTCGGCGTGGTTACTCGCTAACCGATAAGGAACTTTGCCCGAAAATTTAGCTGCGAAATATCGAAGCTTGTAGATTCCACGGCGGAAAGTTTCCCCGGACGATGCATAGGCCTAGCTCAGTCAGCTAGGCTTGGTTACGAGTATGGCCGCCGCAGCCTACGGGCTAGCGTCATGGCGGCCCCCATGGAGACCGATTTATCGCTAGCAGAGCGAGTACACGAGAAACATATCGGAAGAAAGAAGTAAGAAGAGGAAGCTTGTTGACGTGCGCATCGACACGGAGCTGACCACCTACGGAGACGTCGAAGAAAATGCCGACTGCGACCGATGTGAGCATGGACCGTGGCAGATGGCACCGGCGCGCCGCCGCCGCGGCCGCCCAGCAACCCAACGCAAAGTGGATACCGAACGTACACAACTACAACGTACATTGGTTGTCATACGCACGAAGGAACAACGCCCCGTAACGGCGATCTCAAAGGCTACGCTCCATGAATTGTTTCGCGCTACAGCTCCGGTTCCTAAGATGGCGGAATACGCCACCACCCGAACGAACCTCCGAACAAACACCATCGCTGTGACTACGTACAACGAACAACACGCGGACAACCTTTGCAAGGTGAGCGCCATTACCGTTCCCGGACTAGGACAAGTTCTAGTTGACGCCCGTAAAATGCATGGCAGCGGCACGTCCAATGGCGTCATAGCCTTGGATCTGACTGCAGACAACGACGACCTGACCGGCATGCTCCGCTGCGAGCAAGCTACTATTCTGGAGGCGAAACGAATGGGCTCAAGCTACCGCGAACTTATTACCTTTGACACGCCGCTGCTACCTAAATATGTCAAGTACTACAGTGAACTCTGCAGGGTGTCTCCATATATTCCTCGACTGCTCATTTGCTATACGTGCCACGGTGAAGGCCATATGCAGAAGCACTGCCCGAATGTTGAGGTATGCGGTCAATGCGGCCTCTACCATGCAGAACAGGCATGCGCAACGGACATCAAACATTGCGTCACCTGCGACGAGGATGGTCACTTAGCGACAGATGCATCCTGCCGTGAAAAAGAACGACGTCTTCAAGAAAAACAGAGACAGAGTTGACCGCCTTTCCCGCAGTCGCTCGAGACGGCACACAGCTAGCTCCCGACCTCCACCACATCGCACGGAAGATTTCCCCAACCTCCCGGGGACAGAGGTAGCCACCCAACCCCAGTCAGCGAAATTCGGGAGTAGGAAGAAAGACTATGTCACTGTTGTCTTGGCATCTACCGTTCCGTCGAGTGCTACACTTGACCAAAGGATTGCAGCCATGAGTAAAATCATCGACGACGCCTCACAGCAGCTCAAGGAACTACTAAAGCAACAAGCGACTGCACGAGAAAAGGAAGCAGCAAAGAGGAAATGCCAGCAGCAACAGGAGGCTCCACGTCGAGCCCAGACACCTCAACACGGGAAACCCTTATCGCAGCCAAGGCAACGAGACACCGCAACGGCAGCAGTCCAGGTCGCCAACCCCAACCAGACTTAATCACTGCGGCGGGACCCGAAGCATCACTGTCAACAACAGCGTATACGGAGACAAGAGAGGCAACCTAGCTCACCGACCCAACACGCTATGGATCACTACGAACGGATCTTAAACATAACGGTCAGCAACGTACAGAAACAAGGAAGGCAACTCAATTCCTATGCCGAACGCTTCAGAAACATGAAATACACACTAAATGAAATCATGAAGAAGCTAGGGAGCCTTGAGAGCACACTCGGAAGGACGGCACGACGCCAAGATGATATCTCACGCCCCCCACTTTGCCACAACAATGGATGTGCGCAATAGGATTCCACAATGGAACTGCCGCAGCCTCCGTGCTAACGCAGCGGAATTAGGAGAGTGACTTCGGACCATGGTAACCGCCCCATAGCTATCCTCCTTCAAGAAACACGAGGCACGTCACCTGAAATCGCGGGTTGTCAGGGCTACTTCCAACCCAGTATAATACATGAAGGTACAACCGACCCAACCGCCCAAGCAGCTATCTTCATACAAGGGAACATTCGACGCTGCCAGGTGGACACCACCAGTGGCGTATTAACTTGCTTTTGAGTTGGGGGGGGGCAAACCAGACCCCCCCCCGGAAGGCGGGGGGCGGTGCCCGTGGTATCCCTCGGGTGCCACCGGACAGTGTTTGGCCTGCCCAGTGGCGGCTGTTTCGGGGGGGGGAGGGGGGGGGCACAATACATGCCTTGCCCCCCACTCTGAGAACTAGGGGGGGCAAGCGCCCGCCTTTCCCCGCGGTTGGTACGCCCATGGACACCACGGTATACTGCAGCGGCACACAGGAAGGTGGTGGCCTTCCGTATAGAATTGAATTCTCCGCAGAAAATTATCCTTGTATCCGCCTATCTACGCCCCTACACTGGACGAAAACGCAGGTTGGCGGAGCACTTTCGATGCGTGATTCTTTAGTCGGCAATAGTAAACGCACAGAGGCAACGAGCGCCGTGACGAGGCACTTTTGTCACCGCTTGAATGGCTCCATTGGATCCGTGCGTCGCAAGGCTCGGAGTTCAAGTAACACGGAGTGTCGGTTACGTGTCGAAACAAACGTAACATCTTTTTAGGAATTGGAACGTTTTGTGACTTTTTATTTGTTGCTTGCACGAAATCTACGCAGCCACCGGTGTGGTGCTGTAGGCGTGTATAAGCAACACGACACCTGGCAGTTGTTATTGCATCCGTTTGTCAGGTGATCGCTCTGTGGGACGTTGTTTTTCGCATGCTGTGAGGAGTCACAAAATAATCTAATCATCTATCAAACCGGTTATTAAAGTGACACTCCTTTATGGGGTAGTCGGCGCTGCTTTTTACGCTGCAAAACATTCCGCATAATTTTTGTTTTTGTTTCTTCCCCTCTAACTCTATATTTCTTTCTTCGCTCGCTGACAGCTATGGCTTTCAGTACGGCCACTGGGCTGAAGCTCAACATCATCTAATCATCTATCAAGCTTGTTATTAAAGTGACACTTTTTTATGGACTAGCCGGCGCTGCTTTTAACGCTACAAAACATTCAACATAATTTATTTTTTATTTTCTAAACTCCATCTCTATCCTTCCTCCTCTGATGACACCTGTTGCTTTCGGTACATCCACTCGCAATTGGGCGAAGAAAAAAAAAACACGCAAAAACTGGTCGGTAGAGGCATAGTTGTTGACAAGTTAGGAAGAGAATCCAGAATTTACCAGTTACACTGTGTGTATATATAAGTACTAACTGTAACCGGAGCACTCGTTACGAACCACTTCGACGCGTGTCTCGCTTTTCAGCTGCCGGAGTCATCTTTCACGATTCAAAGTTTCAAACAGGATTTGAATCTCGCACTTTGATATTCTTGACCCAGGAGACAGAGTTTCCGTGCCCAACTTCAAAATGGTGGTCACCGTTTCAATTTTAATTTTATATCAGTTTGTTATTCTCGTGCATCTGCGTCGGACTCTGGTAAGTGAAAATTCAAGGTGCATATTGTTTCGTGAATTGTTTTTTTTTCAACTGATGCAAAAAGAGCAACTATGTGCGCTTAACGTTAATAAGAATAGGGATGAGTAACTCTTGTAAGGGAATAAAATAAGAAAAATATAAACGTAATAAGGATCATAGGGCCTTTTTAGAAAGTCATTACTACGTGTACATCGCCGTATGATGAATATAGTTTTTTTTACCAATACCTATTTTGTAATCGCGCTCAAAAAAAAGAAACTCACAAGACAAAAGCTATGCTAATTTCATTGACCCTACAGGTGCCAAACGAGTCTAGAAGAGTTTGTTTTCACATATATTAGCCGCGGGTCAAGACGTTTGTTATCAATTTTTAAGTATCTATAAAACATTAAATTGAAGTCGGACACAGATGTACGTGTGAATTTTTATTTCACGATTTGTTGATGTAAAGTATTTAATGTAAACGCTAATCATCCAAACGGTAAAAACAAATGGTGGTCACCTCAACGTGCTAGAGACTAAACACTGTACACAGAGAAAAAGAAAATACATGATATATTCCTGAATTTTGAACATGCATCTGACGCGAAGGCTTCCTCTAAAAATTAACAAACAATACACGGACGGACGGATAGACGGACGGTCAAAATTCTCATACTAAAAAATTTCGCAAAAAACAAAAACATTATTTTTGTTTATTTACAGTGTGCCGGATTGTGCATAAAAAAAAAAGAGGTGTTTCATGGTCAAAGTTTTGTTCTTTTCGTTTTGGTGCTGCGACACGAAGACTGCGGCGTTCGGGGCTCGAGCACCCAGGGTCCCAGCACTCAGATCGTGGGTGGCGAAGACGCCGCCCCTCTGGAGTTTCCCTGGCAGGTTCTTGTCGAACGGAGAGCTGGACACATTCACGTCTGCGGTGGCTCCGTCATCAACAAGGAATACATCATAACCGCGGGGCATTGTACAAACACGTGAGGCATATCCTAATACAATGTGTGTCGATAAAATTCAAAAGAAGGACAGTTCAATCGGGCTGTACTAGGGGCGGAATTAAACCAGATCGCTTTAAGTTGGTTGTTATTTTACACTCTTCGAACTTTCTTCGCATGCATCGGGTAGCTACAATTTATGCTACTGAGGTAAAGCATGCCAGAAAAATTGAAGTCGCCATATATATGAAGCTGAAGCTTTCAAGGAATTCGCATGTTGTTGGTGGGTTTTGCCTAACAACATTTTGGCGTTTAACTTTCTTTTTTCGACAAATTAGATGAACAAACTTGCCAGGTTCATCTGCGAATGCGTTCGACAACGACCAAGTTGGCGATGGTTGTAGCTTGTGGCAACATTCCCCGAAAGATTCAGCGAACAGACACGAAAGCGTTATCTGTTGGCTACGCTTATCTGTAGACGGCGCCACAAGTTACAACCATCGCTTAGAGAGCCAAGATTAAGGGTAGTAAGCAATTGAATGGCGGACATCTCCCGCGCTGATCGGTCTGAAGTGTGCGTAAGGTGCGTTGTCGCGTGGTGGGGAGAAAAGCGGGCGGAAAGTTCGGAGGCGCTCACAGACTGTCAGCGCTTTCGGCGCCCACTCATAGCTCGTATTGCAAACGTGGTCACGTGGTCAATAAACCAGGTAAGCCAGTTGCAAACTCTCTGCAATACAGGCTCTCTACCGTCGCTAAAGGCATGTCCAAACAGGACCCTTCAGAAACCGTGAGGCGACACGATTTTCCTCCTCACTTCCTCCGCTTTTCGGTGACCTCGATGATCGCCAGACTGGAGGTCCCACGCCATTTGCCAATGCTGTCCATCTGCTCTGCCGGGCCCTCGTATCCTTGGACGTGTTCCAAAATTTACTCGATCTTACTCCAGGATCAGGGTTTTGTACCTTTACGTTCGAAAACCTTGCTGCGTTCAGCGTCGCTTCATCTGCGTTATCACGTGGCACGACCCGCCGGAGAGTAGCTCGGATCTATTTGGGTAAAATTTAGAACAATGTCCTTCCCTTTCCCGTTTTCGCGACCTCGAAGAGCAGCGGAGGCCTTGAGCGATTGACCGGGAGCCAACAGAGCTTGTGAGTGGCGGTCCAGACCCTTGTGTTTAGCATGCTCAAAATACCCGTAAAATACACGGGCAAAATTTAACAAAAAAAGTTCCCCCGAAAGAAACAACAACAACAAAAAAACAGGACGGAAGCGGAACACAGCATGTCTATTGTCGGATTCGTGTCGCCTCACCATTTTTGAAGAGTCCTGTTTGGTCCGGCCATAGCTCGGTGGTCTGCGACGACCGAGATTGACCCTTGAAAATTTGTTAATCTCATTTTAAAACCTACCAACTGAATGCCCATTCAGTAAAAATTTGAACTTCCAATGTTGACGCGTCAAGTTTGTCACCTCGTGTTTGAGTGCAATGGTTATGATGATGATGATGATAACAGCAATTATATGAATAAGAATAACAAGAATAATGATGATAAAAATAATAATAGTAATAATAATAATAATAATCATCATTGGCTCAGGAGAGTGTCCTGGTTGCAACCCGCGTGCCCGGGTTGCAGACGAGCCGTCCGAATTTCCGCCGACTCAGGGAGTCCAGCATCTCTGTGTTGGGGCACCAGGGGTTGGCGCCGGCATTGGCCAGGCGGCGGTCTTCGCTAAATGGAGCCTTGAAGTCTCCTAGCTTGCTGTCGAGCCTGTAACCAAGCGGCGTGAGCATCCAGTCGATCAAAGACATGGCGTGTGCCACTGGTCTGGCTGGCACTGTGATGATGGAAAGATAGATGTATAAATTAAGGATACTCTATATATTGCACTGAGTGCAACTCCTACCCTCTACAAATGTCTCCGAGTTCACTTTCAGGCAGAACACGGAGGCACGTCAAACTACGAGGAACAACAACAACAAAAAAAGTGAAAGCCGTTTACAACTCCCTGTAACGCCGAATTAGAGCGCAGCTCCTGAGGAGGAGGAGAGAAGGGTACTGGAGGGGTGGGTCAAGTGACATGGGGGAGTCACGTGACCTGGGGGGTCACGTGACTTCGGGGGTCACTTGACCTCGGGGGGGGGGTCGCGTAATTACGCCGATGGCGACGGCGACGCCGACGCCGACATTGACGCCGCTCAAGCCGGAAACGGGCGCCTAAGAGCTGCGCTCTAAAAATCCGGCGAATGAAAACGCTGAAATTTTTATTAGGCCGAGAAAATTCGATATGCGCGTGAACTACGAGCACTTTAAACCTCGTGCGCATTGTTCCTGCACACTTTACATTTTGCTCGCCTAATTTTTTTATTTATAAATACTGCAGACTCATGTTAGAGTCCAAGCAGAAGTGAGCATCACAATATTAACATGATATGCAACACCGAGAAGACATCAATACCAGCTGCAAGACTTAAGAACAAAGCAAACTTGAAGGAAAAAAATCAACAACAAAAAGATTAGAAAACAATCACCTGAGCACAACTTTCAAATTTGAAATAAATTCTTCGACACTGGCACTTTCTACTATATCTTTTGGCAGCTGGTTCCATGCGAATATTGTCCTGGGAAAGAACGAAAATTTAAACGTATCAGTATGCACACAGAAACTCCCGTATTAGTTTGCCATTGTTAAAAGAGAGTATTTGCGCGATACTCGGGTTACGTAAGGGCACCGTTTTAGGTGATTTAAATCATTATATATCAGCTTAGATCATTATATACTGTCAGCGCAGTCATTCCCCGTGTAATGACTGTCTCCACGTTCCGCAATGGCCAGCGCGTCGCGCTAATTGGACGCGAGTGCTGCGGCAGCGTTCGGTCGGGATTCGTGTTCTCACTGATTGATCACGAGTCCACAGCCGAAGGCTGACGCGTACTCATGTCCAATCAGCGCGACGCGCCGACCTCCGGGTGGGGACGTAGACAAGCACGGTACATACTCGACATAAATTAGGATGTATGTTTGAGGTGACTCGATGCTTGTTTTTCAAAAGGGTTGCTGGGATTTTGAGCGGCATGATACAGTATTTTATGACGTTGCTTTACTAGGCCCCCCCCCTCTCCTCTTTCTATTGCTTCTCGACGCCAATTTTTTTTCACGTCAGTGTTTGTTTGTATTTTGTTTCAGATCTTCGCCTCCCTCTACCTATTCAGTCACGGTTGAGAAATACCACTTCGGCCAGCAGGATCCGAACGAAAGAACATATGCGGTTTCAGAAGTAAGAGGAATTACTTTCACGCAGTGTTGCGCCAAGTACTAAACAGTTGTATTTAAGTTAAGATACTGAATACCCTTTTGATGATTCATGTATAGTAGTATTTCAGTTACTTTTACTTCAAACTATCTTGACAAATATTTTTGAAAAAGTAATTGAATCACATGCGAAAGTACTCGGCAAGTAGGTTGCAAGTTGGAATATAAAAAAATAAACAAAAAGGGGGTGCTTGCTTGTGATAACTTCGCTTAAAATCACATTGAGCTGTCATCTTTATGAGATTCAAAAAGCGCCTTATCTACTTCAATTGAAGTTTACTCTTAAATAATTCGGGATAGGGAACATAATGCGTGCCAAAATATTTCAGGAACAAACAGGGCTCATGTGTTGTAGACAAGGTACCTGCCGCGCTTTAGTTCGGCGGCAGACTCGGCTTATGACGCATTCCACAATAACTTCGTAAGGTGCCTAGAGGCGATTCGGCGGACTTGACACATAGTCCGGCATTGCATAATCCTAACAGCCGAACCAGAAGTTGATCGATCAGTCAGACTTCATGATGAGTGCGCGAGTGAATGACTAACAGGCACGCGCAGGAGAAACATCGACTAGAGGAAAGAAGCCCCTGTTGCTGATCAACAACCAGGAGCAAGTATTTTGAAGTAATATCAACTGTATTTGAAATATATTATGTTGAGTAGAGTAGTATTTGAGATAGGCGCAAGTCTGATTTCACGTCTCGAGACACTTATTCAAGTAGAGCCCGTTCTTTTAAAGCTACGATAGTGCTGTAATCACCCCTAAAACCTTAACGAGGAAAAAATGTAAAGGCCCCGCTTTAAAGCTAACCATGTAGGCGTAACTGCTGCGAAACTAATTGAATGCCAAACTATAATTAACCTACTAAATGGCGATACAAACCTTAAAATTGCACTCCCTCTCCTCCCCCACCCCCCTTCCCCCCAAAAAAAACAAACAAAACAAAACAAAACAAAAACGAAGTTATTTTTTTGTTGCTCACTTCGCTGGTTATATTAAAGAATTACGTTTTTTTATGCTATTTACTCTGACAAACGCAGGTATGACAACACATCCAGACTTTGTGAGAGCAACATTGGAGTACGACTACGCGCTCTTAAAGCTGGAGACGCCACTGGATTTTAGTGGTGTTGATAAGAATGTGATGCCCATCTGCCTTCCTGAGATGAACCAGACGTTCCAGGATCAGACCTGCACCGCCACCGGATGGGGAACTACAGTAAACAGTCAGTCTTTTTTTTTTCATTTTTAATTTCAGTGAATATCTTACACATGTCCGCGGTGCAAAAGTCATCATATGATATGACAAAGAGTAAAAGTCGTTGGCCTGACAGCAGTTAGTGTATTCTTTTTTACAGCGGAGGCAATAGTAGTGCCCCTCTCCTGTGATATCCGCCGTTGTTCGAACTCAAAAACCTTTGGGGTCGCGGGGTAGAGGGACGACGATGAGGAGCAACGATGAGAGGGGGAAACTGGCAGCGTTGTAATTCCCTTCATCTCATGGCGAATTCCACTGGTCGTTTCGGAGCGGGCCTGTACGGACTTTCTGAAGCGCGCCTATTTCACTGGGCCATCGGGATCGAAACGAACGTGTCCCACTCGTCATTTGTTATCACCTCCCACTCCTAATTTTGATCCTGATCTAATAAAAGTCGCTCCTCCTATTTTGGCGTATCCGACCGGAAGCCAGCTTGGCCAGCCCTCGGCGCGCACACGTAACTTTCTCGCTGGACATCTCGCCTCGGAAGCATTCTTAAATGAACCATGAAACGATTTTCAAATCGAATTTCATCCACCCATCGTCATAAAAGGAGTGAAAAGAAACACAAAAACACAAAAATAGGGAGCCAGAAAAAATTCTTCGCAATAGAACTTTTAAAAGAAAACTGGACTCTTTTGCGCCATCTTTCGCTTCGAAAGCTCTCTCGCCTTTTCACTACGATGCATCGGCGGAATCGCAGCGCGTCAGCCAAATCCACGTCGCCTATTGGGTAAGAACCTACCTCAGCAGCACCGCGATCGTAAACAATAAATAGCCGGCGAATGTTTCCTAAACGTTTTGTTAAATAATATTCAGATCCACATTTTGTAGCATAATTAGAGATGTGACGAAAATTGCCAAATTTGATAATGCTGAGAGCCAAGCGCCATCTATCGTGTGGTAAACGAAGCAAGAAAAAGACCCTACTGCGCCTGCGCAAAAGGGTCGACGCGTCGTTGGCCGCTACCACGGTGTAGTCGCGACGACCAAGGAACGTTTATTTTTCTACGTGTTCTTCTCCGCATCCCGACTTCAAGCAGCAAGAAAAAAGTACCTGAAACAGACCACGACGAACAAGAACGCTGAATCCACAAACACCCGAGAGAAGCTACAACGGCTACGAATCAACCGACCTCGGCAGATAGGCCTAGCCGGCCTATAGCCAGGCACTCCGACTCCGTGCTGCGTTGCTTCAACGGTCCTTGGCAAGACCGTCTGCCCACGACCCTTGTTTTCCGAGGCAGTGTTGACGAACACTGTCGTCGAAAAGGGGACTCTCGTCGATTCTATATTCTTAACGAAAAGATGGGTCAAAGTGCAGGCGAGCTGGTGTAGATCATACATAGTGGAACCTGAGACTGAGGTATGCAAGGAAAACTTCGAGGACGAGAAAAGAGGACTAGACACCGTCTCAACTGTAAACGGAATTAAGCCTGCTTCGGGTAAGATTAACGAAAAGATGGTCAAAGTGCAGGCGAGCTGGTGTAGATCATACATAGTGGAACCTGAGACTGAGGTATGCAAGGAAACTTCGAGGACGAGAAAGAGGACTAGACACCGTCTCAAAACGATGTCTAGTCCTCTTTCTCGTCCTCGAAGTTTTCCTGCATACCTCAGTCTCAGGTTCCACTATGTATGATCTATATTCTTGTTTTGTGTGATATAGAGCTCAAATAAACGCCGTATGGATTACCTTCGTAACACGGTATGTACACTTTGTTATTAGTATGCCATTTTTACTCTGACATGACTGTACGTCACCGTCGAGCTATAACAGTTCGTGGGAGCTACGCAGAATGCCGGTCCAACCTTCCTTTTGCCGAGTGTCGCGTCAGTATCGAGTTGTAATCGTAAAAGATCGGACCCGAAGCGCTTACCAACAGCGCGAATACAGCACTTCCATCAAACGCGCGTCCGCTCCGAGTGTGAACAGGTATTTACGTGGCTCTTGCTGACACTGTCGTAGTTCAAACGTATCTTTTTTAACGTCGGCTCGCTCCTGCATCTCCGAGGCCGCGAAAAACGCCGCGGCAATTTGTTTCTATCTACGTCAGCTTGGCAAACGACTGACACGGGCCGCCTTTTACCAACAATGACAGTTGGGTTGACTTCTGGAGTCTTCACCGGAAGACTCGCCGCACTTCCCAACAGGCATACCGGGCGTATGGGGACTAGTCCCATGCTGTGGCTGTAGCGCAACATATCTCGTTGAATTTCGCTCAGCTGCGATGTGTCCATGGCTATCGCGGCGATGAGGGGCGCCGATTCAGAAAATACGTCGGTGACATCAGCGCCATCAGCGCAGTAAAACCTACCGGCGCACCCCCAACTCGCCGCCGCTAACGCTCCCATTCTCCACAGCCGAGAGAACTTCCGGTTCCGGAAACAGGGCACGTCACGACCGTCAAAATTACGCCGCAACTTGTTTTGCGGTCAGTTGGAGAGAAAGAAAAGTCGATATTTCATTAACTTTTTTGTGTAGAAGTTAATAAACCGAGACGAAAACGGATGCCTGTTCGGCATTCAGTGAACGTTGAAGGTTTAATGTAAAAGTTATCTGGCAAAAGTAAAAAGGTCATTTCATGGTCCCTTTAATGACCGCGAGCGAAGACTCCGCCCCCGTTACTGCTGCTGCTGCTGCTTGATGACAGTTCGTCGTCAAGTTGCTCGAGCAGCTCCTCCAGCAGCAGCGTGTCCACGAGCAGCAGCGACGACGAGGATTGCTTGTATGTCCCGCATGAATTCGACTGCCTTTTCGGACCTCCACAGAAGAGGCCGAAAATCGAAGCGCACCTCGACACCGCGTTCACGAGTATTCGGATAAAAAGGCAAGCGGGCTAACGCTGATACACATCACTTATCGACGCGCATATTTCACATCATAAATTAACTTCACTCAAGTGCGTTGAACGCGTGCTGTTAGCGCCGCGATTGGGAAAACAGGTGCTTCGAGATGCGGGGATTTCCGGGAAGGTAATGACGGGAAGGAATCCGCCGATCTCTGGAGGAGTGGTCGTGTTTCACTGGGGATCTGGAGGCGGAGTGACCCCTTCGCATCGCGTACTCCATTTCGGACCGGATGTACCTCGATAACCCGGCGCGCGCCAAAACGACCAGCAGAATTCGCCGTCACCGTCGCCCCTCGCCTCAAAACGCCATCTCTGGTAAGACGCATGCTCGCGTTCCTCCATCCTCTTCGACGCCGCCGCCGCGGCGCTCTTGAATGACTTTTGTGGGTCTGGAAACGGAACAAGATCGCGACATCGGTGGGACGGAAACGACGAGCGGGCGAAGCGGCAGGAGACGGCGGGACCGGCACGACGTCATTCCTTTCTGCCGCGACTATCGTCAAATTTCAGAGGGCATTCTGGACATCCCCTGCGTACTCGCGGCGTCCAGTGATGTGCGACATCAACACTCTGACGATACTTCGTGAGCAATGGTTGGCACGAGTGAGAATTCTCTTACGCGCCTGGGAGTAGACTGGAAAAATGCAAGGCGTTTCCATCGTACTTCGATCTACAATTAAAAAAAGTAATCTAATTTTTTTTATTTACGTTTACGCTTAAAAACGAAGTTACATAAGGGCGACCAGCCGCACCAGTTTGGCCGACCTTCAACTTGAAAACCGTAAACTTTTCTGTTTGTGTGCCATTCTCAGTCTACTTATACCAAAAGTACCACAATACCTTTCCCTATTATAGCACGAAAGTTTATGCGCTGCCTCGAAAAACGCCAGCCAAACCACGTAAAGACCGGAAAGCTGACATGATAGCAGCGAACATAATGGTGTTTGACAGCACAAGAGGGCCCAGAAATGTCACAACATTTTATTATGAACAGCAGTTACTTTGGCTGACTTCTGAACACCTTATATATATATCCCCTTCCTTCTTTATGTAATTGCAGCCAATATTTGAAGATTAATAAGCTTTTGCAGTTTCAAATGCATTTTTGTCGTTTTTCAACTTTGTGTCTTCTTCTGAGTTTGTGGACTTAGTGTTTAATACTTAATATCGTTCCTTCAAGATAATATTTATTAATGCATAATCTTGAGAATACCAGATGGCCGATATTTATATAGAATTCGGCTATCTCTATTAGGGTTTTGCGAACTTAGCAGACTTAGAGGGATTTAAAAAGGCTTTGAAGAAGTCTTTATTTTCCTCCTGTAAATGAAAAAGAACGCACAACACTTATGGATTTTTACTAGCACTCTACATTCTATAAAAAGCAAAATTAGTTATTTAAGTGATTTCCTCACAGAAAATGGGTGTGCCTAAATGTGTGCAATAACAAAAACTTTTCTCATGTGGTTGTTTCTGCCTCTGGACACACAATCTAAAATTAATGATTGTTTTGAGGAAGAGGCGACAAAAACTTATAAGTAGCGTAAGCTTTACAGTACTAGAGCAAAAAGTAATAAAGTCATCTTCAAGACCCCAGACGTGCAGTCCTACTGCGCTGGCTAATGTTTATACCTACAACCTGAAACAGCGTTGACACATCTCAAAAACAGCCCTACTTCACACTATCTAAATACATAGCGTCTAATTTGCTATTTCGCTTCGTGAATGTCTCAGGAAAGAGATATGATACCAGAATCGTGAGAAATTTAAGGAACATAAGAAATCCTTAAGATGACACAAAAATGACGCAATAAGTTAGACTAGATTTACTTGGGACGCGATGCAAACATTTTTGAGTGTAAACAAGGAATTGTTGACCTTTCTTGTTTGCAGATGGTGAAGCTCTCGCTCCAACCCTACAGAAGGTGGACTTGCCTATCATTTCTTTCGAAGAATGCAGTCAGCTCATCGCTTCGGTGGATAACGAGGACGCAATGATTTGTGCCAGTTACAAGGATATCGGAAAATCAACGTGCTCTGTGAGCTCTCCTGGCTTATATAAGAATTTAGTTTCCAAGGTTACAGTTGGTGGCAGGTTATGAACCTAGTAGGTTCTTAACATGCTAAAAACCTTAGACATAAGCTTTTTTATTTTTATTTATAACACTTTGTCGCACGCGCAGCAACGATCGGGCGGAACGCGGCAGCGCGCTGGGTGCAGAAAATCTCATGGATCCTTAACTTGGAACTGACTATTAGCGGCGAGATGTTTCGGTGGCGCCTTCATTCGGTTACCTTTCGGGACGTCATTACCTTGTGAACAACAAGTTCGATGGTGTTTGTAATTAGCACGGCGGAAGCCTGAAATCATAGCGGTCTCAAAGCAACACTGCCAACACCGTCAAAATTGAAGTTCTTACATTCCTCTTATTTCCGTCGATGAGAGATCCTTTGCTGACGTCATAGTCAGCATTCGGCAATTGTGATGGGCCGACCACAGCGACGCTTTCTGATCGCTCACGTCGCCAATAGGGGCTTTCCCATGCGCTATGCCAAGATTTGCAGCATAATAAAATTTGACTCGCAGCACTTTTTCGTTGTTGTTATGGAGTGGCTACAAAAGCGTCTCCTGCACAATCTCTACGTCTTGAGTTTTCTATGCGGCTACCTGTACTACAGAGGCATTGTGTTGCAAAACAATCGGCTGCATGTTTGGTCATTCAGCCAAACGAGTTTAAATACTGTTGCTTTATAGGGTGGGTTGTGCCCTTAGTTTTGGGTGTTTCCTAGGGCAGAATAACCCTTAGTTTTTGAGCGCCTGGATGGCGGGTGGTCTTAGTTCAGGTGGTGGGTGTGACGCTGCGCGCGCGCTTTTCGTCAGCACCACTTGGATACAAAGCCGTTGCGCTACATTTGCTGGGTCACCGAGAGAGGAAAACGCGCCTTTCCTGCCGTTTCCACTCGTTGCGCGAGCTATTTCTGGCCCAGCGTGTTTCTGCTCCGCTCTTTCTTGCAGTTTCAAACCTTCTCCGCGCAGTGCTCTTTTGTCACACCACCTGCTTTGGCTCCTTCCGGTTTCTGCGTGCTGGGTCCGTAGCTCAGTCAGGCAATGTACTCGGCTTCCACGCCCGGTAAATGGGGTTCGATCTCTGGCACCGGTCGCCGTTTTTTTTTCAAGATTGTTTAGCAGTTGTGGACTGACCGGATTACACATTTTGAGCTTACGCGGCTCTTGAGGTTGGTTGGCCCTTTAAAGCTGGCGCTTCTAACAAAAATGGCGTAAACAAAAGGCAGCCATCACAGCCGCAACTATAGGAGACTAGAAATACCGCTTCATTGTCACCTTATAAACTTCGAGACTTGTGTGTTCTGCGTTGACAATCATTCAGCCATTGGAGAGATGCTTAGAAATTTTCGCAATCAGCACATGCATTAAAAAAACGGGTATATTATCTTCTGGTAATGGGCAACACAAATTTAACGCCCATGCTTATAGTAGAAACTCAGCCCAGGGAGAGGGCACGTCGTGGGGCTGCAGAACCTTAGAAGCAGCAAATATACTATAACAAATCTGCTGTTCAACCTCACAAATCACACGTCATAGAGTTGCACCAGTGCAGCATTGTGACGATATGCGTCGTAACAATGATGGAACATCTTGAGGGTGAGAGGAACCCTGCGGTAATCTGGTTCCAGATTCCTTCTGGTCGTCCTTCCAAAGCCCAGTAGGTCGTCCCCGATAGTCACACACAAAGTAAGAACGGCAGGGGGAGGCTTCCAGTTGTCCCATAATTACTGCGCGAGCTTCTTACCTTCGACATGGCCTTGTGCAACTCGTGCGCCTCGAAGGCGAGACGGAACCAAAGCACGGCGAAATGCACGATGTGTGTGGTGGAGGACGGACGTTCAGAAATACGTCCCCTGACATTCTGACCCTGTCAGTAACCCAGCATACTTTACGTTACGCCATACGCAAACTCTTTTATTAGGCATAAATATTGTTGGTCCAGTTGGTGGTTCGTTGCAAGGCGCTTTCTTTAAATACGCATGGTCTGTTGCGACAGGGGCGACCTCTGGAGGACCCCTGCAATGTCCGAGAGCGGACGGTCACTACGTGCTGGCCGGAGTGACATCCTTTGGGACGACCCGTGGTGCGCCCAATCATCCGTCTGTCTTTTCCAAAGTCGCAACGCAGGTAGACTGGATCCAGAGCATCACTGGAGAAACCCCCTGAAGGGAAAGGAACATCTGCCTGGTGTCGACGCCTTTTTTTGCGCCGGTATAAAGACAATTTGAAGGCGTCCTTGAACGCGTTACGTCACATCTCGAATCTCCTTGTTGGTCGTATTCACCTTCGGAAATGACTTCTGCCGTTCATAAAATGTTTGATATGTAATGTAAAATCCTTTTTTTACAGTGGTCAGGGCCATATATTGGGAGAGTTCGGCCAGTTTGCATGACCTCGTCACCGTAACGCCCCCCTTCCGAATGAGCCAATCAGGCCGCGGTGCAGAGTGCGAGAGGCGCGAGCGCATGCGTGCGGAACTCCCCGGCACTGCTACCAGCTGTGCGGGGAGGGCCGCCATTTTCATTCATTGTCCCGGTTGAATGCATGGGATCGACGCCCAAATGTCGCTTTTTTCCTTTTTAGTTAAAAAGCTAATTCGAATAAAATTTTCTCGACGTTTGACAGCCAAGTCATATTCAGGCGAAAAAAAAATCATCCCGTAGCAAACGAGACGCGTAACCTCAAGAATGATCTGTGCTAAGAGCGCGTTTAATTTAATTTAATTTAATTTAATATAATTTCACTTATTTGGCTCAAGAGACATCCTCTTACGGATGCATACATGAGCGAGGATTTTTACAATGAAGGAAAAAGCACAATAGTAAGTGTCATCTTGTTACAGAAAGAATAAACAAAAAGGACGGACAAGGACGGACATCTGCAAGATGTCCGTCCTTGTCCGTCCTTTTTGTTTATTCTTTCTGTAACAAGTTATAAAAAAGCCAACGCGCTCACGTTCAACTATGTATAAAAATAACTCTATAAAGAAACAAGAACGAACAGAGCAACAAAGTTAACATTATCTGGTTCAAACATGGTACAGTTATGTCTCTTTGTTAATATAATTCGCCTCTTCTCCCACACTAAAACTCATCGACAATGTGAGTTGTCTATGTTAACACTACAAAAATGCATGTATTTTTCCAAGTCTGTCCCGAAAATGGTGTTCATATAGCTGGGTATTCATATTAACGGGGTCCATATTAAGGAGACATGACTGTACCACGTCATCATTCGCATTCTAAACATAATCGAGATTGAAAATCTTCAAGTTCCAAAAGTCAAAAAGCCTATGAGTAAATTCCAAGAGGAAAAGCCACGAAAAGCGAGAGAAACAAATATCAAAATTTTGAACCACGTTGGTTGGTCCACACATAGCAGAACATTATTGGCCATTGCCTAATGATTCAGAGTTTTCGAGGACATTTAAAAACATATATGCTCACACTTATTTTTTACACAACATTCTCATCGTGTCTAACTGTAACAGATTCTGGCAGAGGGTGTTCCAGTCGGAAATGCAACAATATGCAACGGGGATGAAGAAAAAAGATATAGCAACGAGCTGTACAAGGTTCCAGCTTTCTGTGCGTTATCAATTCTGGCTGAAATATGAATTGCGGATCTACAAATGACTGTTTCAAGGTGGAAGGACCGTAGTAAAGACGATGAAAAAAACAACAAACGAGAAATCTTTCTTCGCATCTCTAGAGAAGACACGCTCAGAGTATTTCGTTTTATGCACGTAACGCTTCGTAGGATACGAATAATTTCCAGAGATCAATGGCGCGGCTTCGTTTTGCAGTGCTTCAAGACTTTTTGACTAGGTAATTTTGATGCGGATTCCAGATTATATTTGCGTATTCAAGCTTGCGGAGAGGGGGCGGTACGTCAAAATGGAATGGTGGCTTAAGCCCTTTTCCGCTCCCGTCGTTCCTCTTTTAGTTTTGCTTCGTCGGTTGGGAGACAGCGTGTTGAGTCGTTCGACGTTCTTATAGAGCTGGCCGCTCTCCTGCTTTGTTCTGATCCTCTTCGCAAGCTCCTGCACGGCGGCATCAATGACTTAAAACTCAAGCGAGAAACTGGGCGTCATGTACAGCTTATTTTGAGCTTTCGAACTGCGTGGGCCTTACGTTCAACCAAATAAACGCAATTTGCAATAAAAAAAATGTTAAGCTTAGTGAGGTTTTTGCTAAATCGAGAAGCGCTGGCTACTAGGGGAATAGTTTATGCACTGCGCTTTCGAAGTTCTCAGCGACAGTCGGGTTCGGAGATTGCTTCCGGACGTGCCGAAGTATTCGCGCGGGACCGCACGGAATTGCCAATGAGTAAATCAGTTATAGTTGGGCGGTAAGCTCATGACTTCACACATGCTGCGAAAGAAAATTCCGAGTTCTTGATGGTTTTATGAACAAGATCATGGACTCAAACCAGTTGATTGGGATTAAGTTCATATATTTACAGTATAATGTGCATAGGACCGTAAAATACTTCATGAAAATAATCATTAGGTTTTTTTTTTCCATCATTGTACATCAATGAAGGAGACGTAGGAAAAAAGCTGTGTTGAGACAGCTTGAAAGGTCCTTTGCTCCCTTTATTAAAAAACACAAAAACGGAAGTCTCACTTGGCGCGGTAGTCAATACACAAGAATATCAGAAAGAAAGGATGAAATTATAATATAAGCAGTCGGTACAAACAGAAATAAGCACACTCTTATGGTTTTAGCAAAATGCTACCGTGAAATTCAGAAGAAAGAAATGCGTTCAACATGCATGTCTTTTTTTTTGTAGTCTCGTCATAAATTAAGAAGTTTGGGAAGCGTGAACTTAAGCATCTGATATCCATAGTTATTAACGTACTTCAGAAAACTTTCCAGTATTCGGCATGTCGAGTGGGGTATGTAGGTATTTGACATTGAAAAGTTACTAACTCAGCTAAAAAACTGAATTTCGGACTTGTTCAGATAAAAAAAAAAAAGAGCTTGTTGTTCTATAATGGCTGAGTATGTAGCACTCTGGAAGAGGGTTTAAATAGTTGTTCAAGTGTCTTGCCCCAATTGAGATTGTTCAGTGAGCTGCCTCAATTGAAGCAATGAGGTTAGTTTCGTACACGTAGCTTTAACGATCGCAAGAGCAAAAGGACTGATGCATGACATGAAAGTTGTTATGGAAGAATATTGGGGACATAATACGGTAAGATCCACAAAATTGTTTGTTTGGTACAGAGCTATATTGTGCAGAAATACAGCATTTTATTTGGTATATATTCAAGTGTACAGAATGCCGCCCGTATCTCCGCTAGAAAGATGGATACTTTACTTTTGGTTTCATCGTAACGTGTTCCTGATGAGTAATCAGACATTACCAAGAAACTCAACATGCATTGGGTTTTCAGAGTTTCCAGGCAGGACAAAAGGTGGGGCCCTTGTATGGCCCACGTGGGCCATGAGGGCTCGGGCAGCCCCTACAAAACCCATGTTGGCCCCACGTGGGCGAAGCGATGGGCATGTGGGCTGCCCATGCAATACTCCCGTGGGCCCCACCCCGGCTACGCGAGGGCATACCCAATTTGAGCGGCCCATGCAATACCACCGTGGGTCCCACTGCGGCTGTGCGGGGGCAGAGTAAGCGCAGATGTGGGCTTGAGGGGGCAAAGTCTGGGCATGCCCAACTTGGGCTGCCCATGCAATACCACCTTTGGTCCCAACTCGGCAATGCGGGGGTAACGTTAGCGAAGATATGGGCAAAGCCTGAGCACCCCCATAAGTCCCACCTCGGCCGTGCGGGGGCCAAGTTGCGATTATGTGGACTCTACGGCAGCAAAGCGCAGGCATCCCCGACGTGGGCTGCCCATGTAAGACTTCTGTAGGGTACCACCTCGGCCGCGCGGGCCGAGTTGCCATGATGGGGGCTGAACGGCGAGTGAAGCTTGGGCATGCCCGACTTGGGCTGCCCATGTAAGACCCCGTGGTTCGCCCCTTGGGCGTGCGGGTGTCGAAGTTGCGAGGATGTCGGCTCAACGGCCGTGAAGTGTGAGCATGCCCAACTTGGTCTGTCCATGCAAAACCGCCATGGGACCCACCATATCTATACGGGGTCCAAATGCGGTATGAGGGCTCCATGGCGGCGAAGGGTTGGAGTGCTCGAATTCGGCTACCCATGTAAAACCCCTGAGGGTCTCAGTTCCGGCTCTTTACGGGCCAAGTTTACAAAGATGGGGCTCTACTCGCGGCAAAGTGTGGGCGTGCCCAACTTGGGCTGCCCATGTGAAACTGTCTGTGAAGTGCAATGATGTGGGTTCCATGCAGCGGCAGAGCGCAGGAGTTCCCGAGTGGGCTCCCATGTAAACAAGATGAGCTGGCGGGCTAGTTGGTTGTCCATCATTAGTAAAATAGCGCAAAACAGCAAGGAAGGAAGGACGAAGTAGACAGGAAGGGCGCTAACTGACAACTGACATTTAATAGTCTATAAAGGAGGAGAAGAAAGAAGTTACCAATGTTATACCATAAAAGAAAAAATGTACACCCTCGAAGTTGTTATACGTAAAAATTATAAAATAAAATATACGAAAAAGGGGTGAGTTTCTGATGATATATGTGAGTGAAAAAAGGAAAACACGTAAGAAATAAAAGAGAAAGAAGGAAGCAATAATTTTGAAACAAAATTAAAAAATTGTTGAAGTACACGCACTGAAATCGTAGATGATGAAAAAAAGGGGGTGAAGTTTTAGACCACTAAGGAACATGAGATTGCAGGCTAAGTACGTGTCGTCATGTCATAAGATTGAGGTAGTGAAGTTCCTTCTGAGATAAGGCGATCGAAGGGGCGCTGATGCACACCGCCCCACTAGACACAATTGCATGGGCTTCATACAATTCGCGTGTTCTTTTGGATTGAAAACGTGTAAACCCATGTAAACCCCCGTGAGTCCCACCTCGGATATGTGAGGGAAAAGTTGGGATGGTGTGGGCTGCGCGGTGGCGAAGCGTAGGCTTTGCCCGATTTAAGCTGCCCATGTAAAACCTTGTGGGCCCATTCTCGTCTTTACGGGGGCCAAATCAGCAGAACTGTGGGCTCCACGGTGGCAAAGCGTGGGCGTGCCCAACTTGGGCTGCCCATCTAAAACCACCGTGGGATCCACTTGGGCTCTATGGGGACCAAATGCACTGATGTGTACACCACGGCGGCTGAGCGTGGGCGTGCCCGAGATGGGCTGTACATGTAAAACCCTTCTGGGTCCCACCGCGGCTTTGTGAGGCCCAAATTTATGAAGATGGGGCTTTTTGGCGGAAAAGCGTTGGCGTGAGCGACTTGAGCTGCCTAAGTAAAACCCCCGTAGGTCGCACCTCGGCTGTGCGTGCGCCATGCTAAAAATGGTGCGGGCTCCACAGTGGCAAAGCGTGGACATGCCCGACTTGGGCTGCCCATGTGAAACCGCCTAAGCTCCCACCTCGGCTCTGAGGGGGCCAAGTTAGGAATGGTGTGGGCTCCACGGCGGCAAAGCGTGGGCATGCCCGACTTTGGCTGCCCATTTAAAACCGCCGTGGGTCCCACCTCGACTGTGCGGGGCCACGTTACCAACGGTGTGGGCCCCCTGCAGGTTCCACAAGGTCACAAAGTGGGCCCACGTAGGCTGCCCAAGTAGGCCACACCTCCATGGCCACCGCGAAGGCAACCTATGTGGGATGCCCAAGTAGACCTCCTGTAGATTCCACGAGGGAAGCAGAGCTGGACTACCCAAGAAGGCCCGCTGTCGGTCCACGAGGGACGCCCGGTGGGCAGTCCAAGTCGGGCGTACTTGGGCCCGAGTTGCAAAACCGACTTGAAACCGACGTGGGCTGCCACTGTGGGGCCCCCGTCAGCACCCTTTTGGAGCCCACTTTGTGCTACTTGGGTTGGTTAAAGAAACTTTAAATTACGCATTGATTTGGCTTTCGGTGCAACCTGCGTCGCGCTTTTCACTATAATTTTATATGTGTCAACACATTATGCGGCTAAGACTCTTTTTAATAAAGCACAGAAAGTTTTGACTCACATTATGGTCAGTGAGAAAGCAACGAAAACGGCAGTGGCTTGTCTTTCAAACGCCACGTCTTCTAGCACGCGCATCATGCCTTACGGCGTGCTTTGGCTGCGCGCACGCGCTTGAGGGTGCAGGAGACGCCGAAACGTTGTAGAAGCTAGGAAGCTCGTGCTGGAGGCGGGACAATTGACGTTCCTCCTCGCCCTTCTCACCTAGTCAGCAACTATAAGGGTAAAAATGAAGGAAGAGGAGGAGAAGGCAGCGCGCGGGGACGTCGGAACGCTGAGCTCTGGTTGTAACACTTAGTGGGTAGACGCAAAGGCTGGCTGCCTTTGTTTCTGCTCACTGTTTGGTTAGCGCATCATGTATCGAAAGACAACGCTTCCGCCGTCCCCGCTCATGTTGTTCGCGATGATACACGTGGCTCAATTTAGCAGCAAGCGTTTGCCGACATATATTAGGGGAGAAATTCAAATGATGCGTAAATATAGAGCAATTGGGTTATTCATTATAATATGCGAGAAAACGTTTTCCGTTAGAGTTGGGGGGACATAAGTCCTATAAATCTAGCCTGTTATACTTTGACGTTACACTTTTGGGGACTTATTTTACAAAACTCCTATCCCTAAAATTATACTTTCCGAATATCATTGAAAAACAAACAAACAAACATTCGCAATACTGAGATATTGGTAGCGGAATATAATATACCCCCTCTGATATCATTTTTGCGTTGTTCGCTCGTTGAAGACATTCTGAGGAATGCCCGATTTATTTCTAACAGGATACAGTTTTCCATCAGTCGGGGTCACGTGCACCTATTCAGACCGTTGTTCTTTTACAATTATATATCGTCATTATCTGACGCTCCAGACCCATGTCGTCACTGGGCACTCGTGTTTGACACGAATTGGCACGCCCTTCGAAGCAGCATTGGGGTTTCTTCGTCCCTTTGCAGTTTAAGCCTGAATGAAGGACGCTGCTTTGAAGCATGACCACAGAGCACGGACGAAACACGCACACACATACCGATCGCAGGATTTGTACCGACCAGGAAATGAAAATACGCCGCACGAGACGTCGGAGTGGCCACGCGTCGTTTTTGCGCTGGATCGCGTATCGTTCGTAGACGTTGAGAGCATGAACAGTCTTTCCCGCCACGAAGAATTTGTATT
>JAZHYW010008357.1:0-54732 GCA_037355805.1 Ixodes ricinus
TCGACTTACTGCTTTTCCGTGCAGCATATGCACAATATTCTAACGGCTGTCGTTTATGAGTTATCGCCATACATACGGTATTGTGTCCAAGTTTATCGACATTTGCCACTTAACAGACCATTCATTGATCTGAGACAAATATTCGTTTAGCATAATTTGGATCACTAACGGACTTTCATTCAGTATAAATAACACAATCGTCGGCAAATATTCTGGCTTTTACGGGTGAATCTTCGATACGGTCATTAACAAAAAACAAGAACTGCAGGGGGAGCTTCAGGGACTGAACCCTGTGGAACACCCAGGGATTCACATCACATTCACGTTCGAGCTAACCCTCTCAATGCATATAAACTGTCGACGATTATTTAGAAAGTCCTTCAATCCACTCTGTTCAATCTTATTTTCTCCCAAGATAGAAAACCAATTTAATTAACAGTTTCTGCAGCGATTAACTTTACACGAATGCCTTAAGCGTCTTTTTGTCGTTAAAATGCGATGCCACGCTTGTCCTAACGGATGCTGATACTCTCAGAAAAATGATGCGTCGTTTCTACTGGTTGCAGTGACCATTGACAGCCCCTTACGGAAGCCGTGCCGGTACTGGTACACAGAAGGTTATTCGATAAAAGAAATTGCCATATATGTTTAGAAACAATATGCTCAAGAAATTTGCGTGATGTCGACGTTAGCGCGATGGGCCTATTATTAGCATACTGATTTAGCATCTCCACTTTTCAGTATTGGAATTATCTTGCTAAGCTTCCAGTCAGAGGGTACAGTGCTAGAAAAATCTACTTTTTAAAATTAAGTGTAGATACATTGCCGTCCATTCTGCATATCGCTTTAGAAAAGAATTTGGAATTTCGTCCGGCCCCTTGGATTTGGAAGTTTTTAAGTCAAAGCAACAAAGCCAAAATACTCTGAACTGACAGTTGCAGGTCAACATCAGCCCGTGGAATTTGAGCAGGTGATCTAAACTCTACAGACTGGTTATCGTCTCTTTGTGAAGGCGCTTGCAAAGAACCTCGTTGAATTGAACTGCAATTTCTCGCTTGTCATTTATAATTCTTTGCTCCGCTTTGAACTCAGAAAAGGACTTCCTATCTGAATGCGAAGTGCCTCGAAAACTTTGCAGGTGACTCACGGATAAATTTTGCATTGTCACTATATAAAAATTGCATTGAGATTTTTTAGCACAGATTTCAGCTTTATGCTTAAAGCCGATATATCATCCGAAAATGCCGAACTAGGTGTACGACGACACCCGTAATCTGCCGCCCCTATTATTCTTTTTAAGTGAATAGCTTTTCTCGTCACCGCAAAGTTATACATTCGTTTACGTTTTCTTTTCAAGGGTACATACATATTTATAGATTTATGAACGAGTGTTTTAAATTTGAACCAGAGGTCATTACTAACTCATCACGACTAAGTTCCTCAAACGGTCTATAGTGGTAATCTAGTTCGTCTAGAATAGCCGTGTCATCAGCCATGCCGAAGTCTCTGTAGGACGAAACGGATCTGGGCGTTTTTCTAAACGGCGTCCAGGTCATTGTCACGTAACTCTCCGGTGATCTGAAAAACCGGGAAGAGTTCAACTTCGTACGGTCAAGATGCAACCCCTTTGTTAAAAAATATGAGATCGAGAACTGATTTACTATTGCCTCGAATGCGTGTATACTCGAACAACCTGTTTTAGCCCATGGGAAAAACATAAATCTAGGATCCAGTCGCGGTTTCACGTTCCCGCGTTTCAGGCAACATTACATCACACATTACACCGGCTATGTTGAAATCTCCCGCAATTACAACATTTTTGTGCTGTACGCGCAAGTGGCGCAGGAAGTCGTCTAATTTATTAACAGCATACCCACCTACTCCTGAAGAACGGTAAACAGCACCAATAATAAATTCTTGGGAACCTAGATACGTCTTACACCACGCTGTTTCTATATCAGGCGGACTCCTTAGCCCCGAATACTTTATTATTTTATCAATGTAGATGGCCACACCTCCTCCTGGACTGCTACGGTCATTTCTTATCATGTTATATCTAGGCGGACAAATTTCGGAGTTGAGGATAGCGGGATGCAGCTACGTTCCGGTCATCGCTACGACATCGGGTTGTTGCTCAATCAGAATGTGATTTCGAAATCAGTGCTCTTGTTAACAATACTGCGGGCATTAGCATTCAACAACCGAAACTTATCAATGCGCTCCATATACAAATAAAAACCTTGGCGAGCGTGAATACCCAGTTCGTGCATCTTTAAGCCTTACATCTGCGAGTCAAAAACGTTGCACGCGTTCCTCTGACGCACCGGCCCGTTGCAAGAGCAGTTGAAACCTCTGGGTGCGATGCGATGTGAAGGCGTTACCGAAAAAGCAGCTTGAAATATGTTACTTGTTCCTTGCAAATAAAAAGAGCGCGTCACCGTTAACCTTAATAAGTAACGCACATTACCGCTTGCTTTAGCTTTTTTAAATGATGGAAATAGCACGTTTTATTGTTTGACGTTACAGGTATGCATAAGCACCATACTTCGAAACATTACCGTTCATTCAGAAACCAAGCATTTTTAACTGATCTGTTTTTACGGTCCCCACAAATACTCACAAAACAAAACGCAAAAAAAACCTATTTTTTATGGTTTGGCGCCCAGAAAACGCGAAAGACCTTTAATTAAATATTGTAAGTGTTTGGAAGTATATGTAAAGAGTAACGTAATTGCGTCACATGTTACTCAGAATAAATGCTTTCCGTGAGTACATTACCCGTTACAGTTTTGAAAAAGGCCAGAGTAAGTTACACAATTGCCGAAGAAAGTAACGCGTTACCGATAACGCCATTGCTCGTTACGTGTTACTGCCAACGCCTGGTATGATGTCCCACCCAGCGTATTGATTTCGGTTTTTCTGGCGTCTATATATACGTTGAGATGAAATGCTTCGAATATTCAAATTAACAGTACAAAAATACAAAGAAATTCACGTCTAAGTAGTAGTAGTAGTAAAAACTTTATGTTGTCCGAGATGGGGTTTAGGGAGGAGGGGAGTGGGAGGGCCCGTCCTCTTCTTCCTCAGGCGGCGGCCAGGCCTTGGGCTTTGGCGGCGTCTTCGGCCGGCTGGACGACCCGAGAGTTGGAGATCCGGGTCTGAGCTAAGCGGTGCAGTCTCCCACTGCTCCTAAGGTGGTAATGGGAAGGGGAGGCAATGAGCTGGGTGCGTTTTTGGGTACTTATCAGAGCACGCCCCATGATGTGGTGAAGATCAGCCCTACCTGCGCATAATTTACAATCTGCTGTATATAGCCCTGGATACAGATGACTATATGTCACTGGGTTTGGGAATGTGAGTTTGTAAAGGCGCCAAGTAACTTGATTGTTTTATCTAAGTTTTTTGTGAGCGGCGGAGTAATGCTCTCTGCCCTGTCTGTAGTATTGTAGGACTTCCTTGTAGGACACCATCCGGTTCCTGCCTGAACGACAGAAGGATTCGAGCTGCTCATCGTGAGAGGTTGTCGTGCGGCCGCGGATGGCCAATTCTCGAGGCCGCACTGTAGCGCCTTGTCCCAGGGAGACGAAGTGCGCCGGTGCCCAAATGAGTTGTGTCCATCTGCGCCGGGTCTCCGGGTACCTGGACTAGAATTTTGAAGGCTTCGGGCGAAATGCGCCTACTTTCGCGAGTTTCGTATGGCTGACTTTGAGTCGCTTACTACATGAATTTGGTTGAGGATGAAGCGTAAGCCGAGGCGATTGCGACTTCCTCCGCGACCTCCGGCGAGGTTGTAATGACTGAGGCTTGCTGCGATGGTTTGATTTTGTTGGTCAAGTACAGCCACTACCAAGCGGCGTCTCGATCACGAATACTCGGCCGCGTCTACATAGGCCACGTCTTTAGAATTTGCCAAAGCGCTTTGTCAGCAGGTTCTGGCTCTTTCCTTTCTGCGCTCTTGGTTGTACAGAGGGTGGGTGTTTTTAGGTAATGGTGGGACGTGTATGTGTTTTCTGAGAACTCTATGGGAATGTCCAGCTTTTGGTCCAAAATTGGAGTGTTATATGTAATCCCGAGTGATTGGAGAATATGCTGCCCCGTCGGGGACTGTGAGAGTCTCTCCCGGTTGGGCGATTCTTTGGCGGCTTCTATGAGCTCGTCAAGGTAGTATGTATTCCTAGAGGCCCTCCAAACTTTTCGTTCAGGGGTGGTGATTGGGAGAGTGTAGAGCCTGCTTATGAGCGCTCTTGATCCTGGAGTTAATTTTGGAGCGTTCATCGTTCACAACTTTAGTTGCGGAGTGGGGTAGCGTAGACTATTCTGCTTATAACGAAAGCCTGTACCAGTCTGAGTAGGGTGAGTTTCTTTCATGCCGTGGTGTCTGTTGGCGATGCGCAGAAGCTGGAGTCACTTGTCGTTTGATGCACGTGCGAGTTCGAGTGCCTTTATCACTTCGCATTGTTGTGTCCGTTGTCTCTGCGTTCTAAGAGTCCAAGGATCCTGATGCTCGATACTATTGGAATGCTCCTGTCCGTTAGATCTCCAGCGTAATTTGGGGGGGGTATGGAGGAAGTTTTTCTACCCTCTGCACGTAGGTCTATGCAGTAATAACTCTGACTTTTTGCGGGGAGCAGGAGAGTCCTTTAGGTGTTACGTATTCGTTGACTACATCGATCGCAGTTTGTAAAGTTTCCTGTATTTCACCGTACAACCCCTCCGGTTACCCAGAGTGTGACGTCGTCTGCATATAAGCTATGCTGTAGTTTAGGGATTTTTGGCTAGCTTGCTTGGCGGTCCTAACGCATGGCCACATTAAGAGGTGAGGAGACAGGACGGAGCCCTGCGGTGTCCCTCTATTCCCGAGCGAAATGCTCTCCGGGTTGCCCCACCGACGGTGATAATGGCTGTCCTGTCTGTAAAAAGTCTTTTATATAATTGTAAGCTCTAAAGCCAATTCTTGGATTTGTTTAGCTGGGTTAGGATGGTTTCGTGGTGAACATTATCAAAGGCTTTAGTTAGATCAAGGCCAAGAATGGCTCGGGTATCGAGTTCTGAGCTGTGATCACCGTCTATTATCTGGTGCTCAATTTGAAGCATAATGTCCTGCGTGGACAACCCGGGCCCTGAATCCTATCATCGTGTGAGGGTACAGGTGCATTGCACCTGTACCCTCGCGGTTGACTTTTGACGGTTGGCGAGCCTACCGGATTCACGTCTAAGAGTTTTTTTTTTCACAACCTTTTTAGCTTTTTATTAATTACTGAATTGCAGGCTTATAGCGTTTTGAGGACAAATGTTTCAGAAAGTATATGAAAATACACTGCATTATAATCTCATATTTCTATCCTTGTGGCACTAAAATCTGCTTATACTGACCTCTGTTAAGTCCTGGTACTGCTCAAGGTCAGGATTGAGCTCTCTGGCCATGACTGACTTCCACTTGAAAAAGTCAGGCATATCAGTCCAGTTACGGCAGACAATGCCAGTGACATGATTGAAGCGTGACTTCATGACTTGCAATTCAGCTTTGGAAGACTGGTTTGGTTGGGAGAGCACATCCTGCTGGGTTTTTTATATTGTAACTTCTATAACCTCTAAAACATATAACCTTCGCATGTGGCAGTTTTTATTATTATTTATTTTCAAGCAGGAACAACAATTGGGTTCTTCCATGTCATTACAATGAAGCCGCGTGATAGCGGATACTGGAAGTTCGATCATTTTAAAAATATGCTGTACACAGGAAACCGAAAGAGCAAAATATTTTCGAATAACACCGGATATTTTACTTGGCAGCGATTTGCATTCCCTTGATTTTCCCCCTCTATATGTTTAAATAAAATTGGGTTCTACAATGTCATTACAATGAAACCGCGTTACTGCGGATATTGCAATTTCGATAATTTCAAATACACGAAGCACGCAGGAAACCTAAACGGCTAAATATTCTCGAGTCCCACCGGAAATTTTATTGGGCAACTCTTTGCTTTCTCATGATTTTCCCCTTGTAGTTTTTTTTTTAATTTTTTATCGTGATTTATTAAAAGTACAATACAATTTCATCTGAGAGGCCCCAATTTAGAAAAGCGATGTTTTAGAAATTTCGGAGTTTGATTTTCCTATTTCTGCATAAATATTCAAGGCTTGCGCATTCGGCATCCTAATGGGAAGGCTGACTGCAACTGTTTTAAAGTCCTAAAGTAATCATAAAATGCCATAATTACTTTCTTTTATTCACATTCACTAAGAGATATCTAAGTATAGCGATTCAAACGTCGACTAGTGTTCGGTACTTAGAAAAATATAATGTCAAATTTCATTACTGTAATTTTTGTGCAGCTCTACCTAATAATGTGCCACAGCACTTGCCCTTCTATACGTTTACACATTGTTATAATTTCACCTCTGTTCTTGCTCATGTTTATTAGCCAGTTGTATAGACGTCTTAACGAAGTGTCGAAGAGGCCTTTTAGGTATCATGGATATATGAATAAAGACGCAATACCACACATCTGGTTTAAACATGTTTGATGCGGTGCATACATCTGTCTGCATAAAACGTAGTCTATTGCATTACTGTTTATTAAAATTTAGAAATAAAATAAATTTATTTTAACTTTTCAGTTACAGGTAAAAATAAATTAAAATCGGCTCTATAAAACAATGTTCCATCACCTCATATAATATTTTCTAAAGTTGAAATTCCCAGCCTATTTTATACAATATGAACAAGCAATAAACTCGTCACATTCAAATAACCTCAGTGTCAAGAAAAATGTCGTAGAGGGTGAAACGTTCTCGGTGAAACTTGAAACGTACTGAGTGACAAGAAAGTGTGGTACTTTCTTATGATATTTGAGCTAATTAAAAACGATCCTAGTTATATATTTATGGAAAATAAATCACTACCAGAGACATTGAACTTTGCATCCACCACATTTAACCCGACGGTCAGGGAAGGGAACTGCAAAGTCCATGCTAATTATTATTCAGGCATGCAGGGTGAAACGCAGTGAAACTGTTTCATACTTTCAAAATACACATTTACAGAGCTGACGTACATAAAACCGCCCTAGCCGTCATTGCGACTTTCGAGAAGTGGTTTTGGGATCTATGATTCCTGGAATCGGCCGCTCAAAATTTAAATGACCTTGGAATAAAATAAACTCATGTTGAACAAGCCGCTTTTGTCTTTGTATTGAAACAGATTTTGTATTGTATTGTATTAAAACAGATTTTTCTGCGGTAAGCTGAACATATTTGTAATGGTAGATAAATTCGAATCCACCTCTACAAATTTATTCAAGCTGTCCAAACTACCAACTAAGGTCCTTCAACTTTCACTTGTGAACCAAGAAGGAATATTAAAAAAACTAAGCAAACAAAATAGGCACCTTTTCTAAGTGCAGACATAACGACTTTGTGCTAAGCCGATCCTTCCAGACAATACTTATTTAGGGCTAGCAATATAATTTGCCTATCCGAATGGCGCGTTCAAATGTGTGGTCACGTGCCAGGTCGAACGGTCATCCGTTTCAAACGAGGACCCGTATCAAACGGGTACCATATCAAACGGGTGCACCGTATACCATACTCACGTTTGATCCGAACGGATCGACAAACTTGCCACCCGTTTGATTCAGACGGGTATACCAGTTTGCCAAACGTTTGAATTTCAAATGTTTTTTTTTCCAGTAGAGGAGGGATATTTTTAGTAAACATCTGACGCCATCCCATTTCACTCTGTTCGACTTAATTAAGACAAGATATATTATCGCACCTTCTTAAGATACCTTCGGAAATTACCAACGTGTGTTGGTTCACTTAAATACCAGAAACGTACTTCGGGTGCTCTTCGTCTTGATCATTGTCATACAATATACCTAGAGTATTTGCTTTGCTGCAAATTGTTTTATTGGTTTCGATTCTGTAACTTAAAATATTCGTGGGAGTCTTAAACAAAAACGTTGAGGCTTCAATCCACGCTGTGAAGGAGGTTGGACAGCGAAGTTGTTGTATCACCTGCAATGATTGCCCACTGCACTAAAGCCCCTTTTTATGGCAAACACCACCAGGTGGGGCTCCAGTCTTTGACGTGCAAGAGAACTTCCTGTTCATAAAGATAATGAACAAAGGCCACCTTAGCACAGCTGCCTGACATGTAGATGAAGCGTTTAACCACCAGTTCTTCCAGTGAAATGCGAAAGAACGAAGGAGTGCAAGATCTGTTCAAATGTTTCTAGTATAAATGTAAACGAAGTTGCCTTCTCCAAGATGTTATAGTGTACAGCCGAAGGTGCTTGTCAAATATACAACTTTGGTGTCCGTGTGGCATTTGTGCTTTCCAGCACTGCTGTATAAGCAAGCTCAAGAGGCTTGCAAAGACGGTGCGACCGGACGTCGCTTGGGACGCAAGCGGCAGTTCATGTCTGTAAACAGAAAAAGGGTTATGCCAAATGATGGACGAGAGAAAAGTAAGTGCACTGTACCTGAACCTTTTTACATGTTAAAAAATTCGTACGCTCCGTTGCCACGGCAGCTTATCCAGCCGCAATCTTTAGCGAGAAATGCATGCGGGGAGCGCTACGTGCATCGCATTGTTAGCGGGGCTAGTGACGTCACTATACACTTCGTACTCTGCGATTGCTGCGACATCTTATGCAACCGCAATCATTACCGCGAAACACATGCGGGGAGCGCTATGTGCTTATCATCTATAACGTTGTTTGCTTATCATCTATAACGTTAATTGCTTATCATCTATAACGTCTGAGCTATTAACTGTGGCCGATGAGAAGGTGGGAAAAAAATCAGCGAAGTGATTGCACACAGTTTTAGGGTCGGTGGAATATTTTACATCTATCTTCGGTGACGTCAGTACCTGCCTATCGGACGTGTGCTTCTTAACTAAACGCCAAAAATCCTGGGGACGCTTAGAAACGTTGCCTTGAACGTGGTTTCTGTAAGATTTTTTATCAAGGATGTACAGAGTCTTAAAAGTAGCTCTGCATATCTTGAACCTGGCATAAACTTCGTCGCTATTCGTAGAGCGGTATGGAAGATGCAAATGCAATTTCTTGCGCATGAAACGCTTCAGTTCGTCGGAAAACCAGGGGGCTGGGGGGGGAGGGATATCTGCTTGGGTCGATGAGTTTCTTTTGGGTGGTATAAGGCTTTGCATTTTGTTTAGCACTACCTCCGTTAAAGCAGCAACGGCTTCGTCGACGGAATCTAAGCGAAGCACGTCACTTCAAGCGTACGTAGCATAAAAACCGTACAGGTCGAGATAAGAGTCATTGGCATCATGGAACCTACATATGTTTATATTGTTGACAGGTACAACGTGCACTTCAAGATTAAGAGAAAATGGGACATGCGACACATCAGCTGGAACGACTGGACTACTGACAACAGCAACATTATAAGTTTCAGGATTAGTGAAAACAAACGTCTAAAGCATTACCGCATTCATTTAGAGGAACCTCACCGCGATGTAGATCATTGTAATACAAAAAATTAAAATCTGATTGCCTTTTTGTTAGCTGGCGGTTAAAGAATCGCTGCTCCACCAGTTACCAGGCACGCTGAAATCGCCGCGAAGAACGACATTAAAGTTAGTAGGGTCTAGTTTGTCCGAAGAGGCATCCAAAACTTGCCCAAATTCTTGAAAATTGAGAGACGGCGGTAAATAATAATTACCAATTAGAAGATTTTTCGACTGTCCTCATTTTACCTCAAGCCATACGCATTCTTCGTAACTTTCAAAATCCAAACGTCGAAGTGTCGTAAAATTTTTGCGTATAGCTATCACTACACCCCCACTGTATTTCTGACCGGTAGTTTTATAGTTGCGGTCGCTACGAAAAGTGCAGTAGTTGTCAGAAAAGTATTCAGATGATGAGATATCTCACGTGAGCGAGGTTTTTGAAAAGCAAAACACATCATGATCTGAAAGCAGATCCCCTTCGAAAAACTTTTCGGCTTTTGTGCGGATACCTCTTACATTCAGATAGTAAACCGAGAATGTTTTGAGTGATTCACGAGGCAGCATTTTCGAGTTCGTCAGTTTTTAGTGTGCCCCGAAATTGACGAATTTCAGGGCACCCAGCCCTCAGGCCAAACTCATGGGTCGTTAATAACATCGAACTTGTTTGCACGGACTAAGACATGAAATGAAGAATATGAAGGAAACTTGCTTTTGAGCCTTGAATAGACGAGCGCATCGTCCATCGCCACGTCAGGCACAAACTTCACGATATGTTCTACGGATGTTTCCGTGTCCAACCTTGTGACGAAGAGTGCTTTGTGCGCAGGGCCCCGAGGAACGGTGGTCAGTGACATTGACTTGTTGGCACCACTGCGTACTTCTGGCCGTTGTCGTTTACGAACTGTAGTCCAGTCATCATCGGACGCAGTTCGAGCAACAGAGCTCACGACTGCGCGTTGATCCAAGACTCAAGGAGAGCTGCAGAACGCGAGCTCACCGGAAGCTGTTTGGGCCTCGTTGGCTACCATTGGTTTCTTGACGTTCGTCGGAAGAACCGGGGGTGCTTCCTCAACCGCTTTCTTCGCTGCATTCCTCGTCGCGTTGGCGTAACTTGGCCCGGTTGGTCGAATCGTGCTTAGAGTGTCGAGCACCTTCGTATAGGTCACTTGGCTTCAGGTGAGATGAAATATTTCTTCTCCAAATTTAGCGGGGAAATTGAGTTGTGCATAGGTTGTCACGTGGCGTACAGCGACATTAAATGACGTGACGTGCCGCAAGCTCTAATTCAGTTTCTCCGCTAAATTTAGCGAGACGTGCACGCGTGTGCTGTAGGCTTCTTCGTCGTTTCTTGTCCATTCTTTTGCGCTATTTTTAATAGTGAATAGTAGTTACAAGATCGAGATAGCAGTGTGCCTAATATACTGCTATACTATATGAGCGTTGCAGTATACAGTGCTGCAGTATACCTTAGTTCAAAATTAATTTTCACTAACTCAGAAAAAAATCTTTAAAGCGTACGCTAAATTCGTTTTTGTACCTAGGATATTCTTCCGGGTGGACAATTTGTGCAAGTATAATTTTAGCCGTTAATTTAGCAATAATACTTGAGACGAATAATTAACTTTTTGATTACTGTAATTAGGGTATCTCTTCCCGCAGAAAACGTCAAGGCAGACGCATTTTTGGCTATTTTATTTGTAGAGTTCTCGGAACCATGCCCATGTTCCGAGATATGTCACCAAATTCGTATAATATTTCGTATGTAAACGGGGCGATGCTAATAGCTGTTCCTCTCTAACTCTCAGTCGGCGCACAAAAAATATTAATTGCTACGACCTGAATCAAACCCAAATAGGTTTTTGAATTTTTCTTCGCAGTCTTGTTTGCCTAATTAGCCGAATTAAGGGGCAAATTTGAAAAAAGGATGTCACTGAACACGGGTTGGTTAGAAAATTCTACAACATGCAGTAAACTTGGAATACGGCCGCCTTGCTGTTTCCAATATAGGCATATACCTTAATTACTGTAACTTAAAAATGTGCAATTATATTTCTTTTGTGAATTACAAGATTGACGATCACGATTATCCTTGCACTTTTTGCAAAACTACGAGCATAATATAGGCGCAAAAATTGAATTCGCGTACATCTAAAATTTGTATTTCCTTTTCATTTTACCTGTAAATCTTAATTTTTGGGCATCCTATATATTCTGCCAAATTCATTGCTGAGAAAATCGCTCTCTGTCGAAATCTGTAGATCGAACGATTTTCTCTATGAATGTATGGTGCGAATAAGTCCGCGCGTCCACAAAAAGCTGCACAGAAAATAGGGGGAAAAAGATACTGAGGAGCTTTATTCTAAAGTACACATACGTCTACTTTTTCACTTAAAGCTCGACATCCCATCACTGTCGTTTCAATATGAAAACTCAAAAATTCTACATCCTAAAGAAGTTTGCCTATTAAGAAATTTGGGAATTGACAACACTGAACAAGACGTGGGAACGTGTAAAGTTAAGCTGAGCATCACAGCGCCCACTTGAATTTAATGTGGAAATTTATTTTTCAGCCTCGTCCTTTCCTGAGCAGCACTCTCCCATGGACAGAAGAGTTTGGATGAAATAATGATGTAGAGTGATGTAGATGCACGAAGCATGTTCACAAGCCCTGGCAGCATAAGAACTTAGGGCGCGGCTCAATGTCCACGCTTCTGCTTTTGCAACTGGTTCTTCGGAGTTCCTATCGATTAATACCGCAAACGCATTGGTTGCAAATCGATATTCAGATGATCGGGGCACGACACGCTCTGCCTTGTTAAATTTGAATATAGAGTGTAATAGCGGAATATAAAAGCAGTCGTCATGAATGCCACTCTTCTGCCTTTGAATACGTTGCTGCTTTGCGCCGTCGTGTATATCACCCAGAAAATCGCTAGTCGCCGTCTATTTATAACACATTTGAAGCAGTCAAAGATTTGCCACATGCGGAAGTGGATCGACACTAATGCTTAATATTAATCTTTAGAATCGTATATTACAGACTTGTTTTAAGACGCATACAATTTTGCTACACACTCTATACGATCCTCGTCTGTGGCACATATAGATTGTTTTTTCCCTTCGGTGTCGTTACCAAGCTCCATGAAAGGCTTAATGAACGATGAAACGTAGTATGACACATTGATATGCATTCCTGGCCCCTTGGGATGATAGCAATTGTTATCTCCTCCAGAATGAATACCAAGAAGGAACCACGTCCCATTGTTTTCGTACACTAGTGGTCCTCCGCTGTCTCCCTGGAAAGAGAACATATAATAATGTAAGGAAAACTAACCAAGGTATTGAAATGGAGTGAAATTCGCGCCCTGCGACTACACTAGCCGCTGAAAAATGCGCATTGTCTAGTGTCCCGGAACAATTTTTTTTTCAGCGGCCACCATAAATGGGGCAGAGTGGCGCTCTATTTTATGTAAAAATCAATTTATCTTCAAATAAAACATCGAATTGTTTCATGGATTATGATCGTAACAAAGGTCATTAAGCGCCATTAACATATTTTATATAATGGAGAACCCTCAACGTTGAACGTGCGGATGTCATACTCAGTAACCAGCCTTAAACTCAGAATATATTTTTAAATCATGAAATATTGTTTTAACGGAAACCCGTAGTCCCAAAATGTTGTCCGTCCGCTTGCCGCTTCGTCCGTACATGTCCCGCTTAATTTAGCGGGGAAACTCAATTGTTTGGGGTACGTGACATCATTTAGTGACACGTGACAACCTATGCACTAATTCAGTTCCTCCGCTAAATTTAGAGAAAACATTGCATGTCACCTAATGCCAAGTGGATACACCCCTTCAGTTTCCTAGAAAAATTTAGCGGGAAAATTGTTGTCACGTCAGCTATACACTAATCCAGGCTTCCAGCTAACTTTAGGGTGAAAAACGTTGTCGCGTCCTATGACGTAATGAGGTCCATACACCAATTTAGCTTCCCCTCCTAATGTATCTAGGAACTTCAGAAAAATAATGTTTTTTCGCTCCCCAAACCGAGAGCTACATGATTTAAAAGATTGCACCTTAAATACTGCACTTCACAGAAATCTTCTCGTAAAAAAATTATTAGGGTTTCTCCGGCTTGCCCGTAATTTGCAGCCTATAAAGTTATTTTAATCACCCCAAGAAGGGTTCGTTTTTAGAAAACGTATAAGGTGCTCTTTAGTACTCCTTCTATCACCAGAATGATTTCTTCATCGTTCAATTGCCTTTCTAGTGCGCCTGGGGGCAATAGTGGTTGAAGCTAAACCAAAAAACCGACCTGGGAAGTACACCTTCGACGAAAAGTTTAGATTGCTACGTGCTGGCGTTGAGTTTTACGGTCCATTTTCGATCGAGCCTGGTGACTTGGGACACCCTATACATATATAACTGCTGCGCGAATTACTAACGCCATTTTTTTTAAATCAGCGTGCCGGCAGCAGCGATTTCGGCCCTAGTCGTTCGATATGCACATCCCTGCCGCCATCTGTCTGCGCTCGCAGAAGGTGTTTCCTAACTAGGTTTGTCAGGCATTGGGGCTGTGGTGCCATCCCGTAGCGACGTTGCGATCTTTAGATACGTGTGCTCCAAACCAGTGCGAGCTCAGTGCATATAGAAGGGCACCAATGCTAACGAGATTGACAATGGAAAAAAAAAACAGGGAGAGAAACACAGAAGGAGTGGGGCAGACAGTGTCCCAAACTCAGTTACAGATTTATTTATTCCAAGTCTTATATGCGCTCTTTAGAATTTTCGTCACTATTCTATTCTCAGGGTTTTCCATCATGTTCAATATAACCCAGAACGACTGAAATCTATCTATGTTTTCAATGACCGGTGTTTATTTCTGTTCATGGTGAACATGTGAAACAGATATTTCTACTTACATGACATCCTCCTCCAGTGGAGCATATCATATAGTCGGGAACACTTCTCCGAAGTTGTTTTTGGCAAGCAGTCTTGTTAATCAATGTAATATTTCTTTGTCTCAGTGTCAAGGGAAGCCGGATGTCACAATTACGACTGATTCGGAACTTGAGCTCTCTGTTTCCTCCATATCTTCGTATCCGGAGTAGTCGATTATCTCAGTATCTAGGAAGATTTACAAGATTATTCATTGCTTCACACAGCAGAATTCCGGCGTATATCTCAGAAAACATATATAGATCATCGGCCTATGGTACACTCCTCTACGGCGAAACAGTCTTTCGCAACGCTCTAGATTGTGGCAGGCCAAGATGCATATACGATTTTAACAATAATTTTACGGAATGTTCAGTATAAACCTGCGTCCCGCGATCATGATCATTTTAAGGCTTTGTCCTTGCGAAATCTACAATCTTCGTTTTGTTTTTGATCAGTCGCGCCTTGGCACTACTAGAAAGATGATTTTAAAACTTCGTCCGAATAGAGAGCCCTTTCCGAGATTCAGTGTCATCTGGTGGCTGAAATCGCCGTTTAAATTTTACCGTGCTGATGGCGGCAATGAACATCTAGTTTGCACTATTGTGTCGGGAACCGTCAGTCTCGCAAGTGAACGGCAGACGAGAATGTGCACTTACTGTAAGTTCTTTCTTAATCTCTTTCAGTGTCGATGGCAAAAAAGATGCAACCACTCAGAGCGAAGCGCCAATCCTTATAGACGCCTTGATAAAGTTATATACGTCAGGCGGCTTTGAAACCAATTGTGTTCTATAACAAATCGTCTGGACCCGAGTTAGAATTGAATGCTTACACGTAGTTCTTGGATTTAATTCCTGCTTCGCAGCGTGCTAACATACCAAAAGTATAAACGCTTCGAACAATCAGCTTAGGAGCCTCTTCAACGCCTTCCTTCATCATTAAGCAGAACGCCGCCATTAGTATGGAAAATATGTCACTTATTCAGATGACGATACTGATCAAAATGGCCAAACTGAATTTCGGAAAGGATCTATTAAAAAAATGAAAATTACTCGTTCCTGCTTGCTATGCGCGCTATAGCTAAAACATGCGTTCGGTCTATGTGCGTCAAACTTTTTAATTCTCTACCTCCCAGTTTATCTAACTTCACCTCAAGAAAGAAAGCTTAGAAAGCACTTTGACATTTTGATTTGACCGACGAACTCTTGTGATTGTTTCATAATTATTTTTTACTGCTAGCATCTTTAAACAAGTAAGTTTGCGGCTGTTTTGTGTGTTAAGTTTTTCTTATTATATGGTAAAAAAGGAACTCGTCTACATCCTCCGTGTCGCAAGATGTGGGCAACACTTTGTGTTACATTCAATGGTGAAGAGTCACACATGGTTCCTTGTGTTTTTTTATGACCTGACTTAAGCTTCTATTTTTTGTCGGGTTCGTGAGGATCCAGTTGGAACTACTGTCGAGACTTTGTTATTGTTCAGAATTTTGTTTAACCAAGAAATATACATATATCTTTAACTTCATGCAAGAATAGCTGGTTTTGCCGCACAGGCCTTCGATGGCTTGTTGCAGCAAAATCTAGCAGTCTTCTTAAAATATGCCCATCCCTTACAAAGAATGTAGTAATATAATAATCATAAGAAGAAATAGATGAAGAAGAAGAGGAAGAAATTTTATTAAGCAGATCACACTCCATACCTATAAGGAAGCGCGTCCGTCAAAGCCAGAAGCGGCTTGTGGGACTGAACCCGGTATCAACGTAAAATGGTACACATCGATTTGTCAATTTAATTGAAAAAGCAGAAGCAAAAAAACAATTCGGAAAAAAATAAATATGATACAAAAATATTCATACTAATATTCTTCTTCTTCTTCTTTTTATTATTATTATTATTATCATTAATATTATTACTAATATTACTATTGCTTGCTGGAAACATGGGTTAAATGCGTTGACCACGACAAATCTGAATCAAAAAATATGCCTAAAAAGCGCTCGGAACAAAGCTAATGCAATTATACGGTCTGCCAAACGATGCTACTTTCAGCGAAAATTTTTGAGGCAAGATCGAATCCACGTGAAACATGGAAGTTGATTAATTATTTTACAGGGTGTGGAGGAAGAGCTTCGCTTCTTGACTTCCTTCAAAAACACTTCTGCACAGATCTGCAATCAGTAGTGAACGACTTTAACAAACTTTTTGCTGCGTCATCGGGCTTTGCGAGAGACAGTGATTTTAAACCGCTTGCCTCTAGCGCTAGTATTAGTGTATCAAACTCCGCGTTCCTTCCTCTTCTCACGATAGACGTATTGCACTCCATTCTGTTTTCTTTAAAACGCAATAAATCACCTGGTGTTGCAACTATTCGTATTAATGATCTCGGCAGAAATTTTGGACATGGTTAGCACGTACTCCTTACCATGATAAATGAGTTCTTGGTCTCCGGCGTCATCCGAATGGAACTGAAAACCGCACTTGTGAAGTCTGTCTTCAAGAGAGGCTCGCCTAACAAGCCTGAGTGCTATCGCCCTATTTCTATCTTACCTTGCATTGGGGAGATTTTGGAAAAGCATTTGTATCTTGTAGTGTCCAGCTTCATTGAAACTTCCAACATCATAGTCGCCTAACCGGTATGGTTTTGTTGCTGGAAAGGGCACTCAACCACTGCTGGAAGATTTTTCTTACCTACTACACACGTGCTTTTGATCGAAACTTATGTGCATGTGCAATTTTTCTTGATGTCGCCAGGGCCTTTGACACGGTCAGTCATAAGATGCTTCTTTTTAAACTGCAGAATTACGGTTCCTGTGGACAATTTATTGCATTGCTTACAAATTTCTTTCTTGATCGCTCCCAAATCGTATCTATAGGAAATTTATAGAAAGTGCTCAGCTGATGCTAAAAGCCGGTGTGCCCCAGGGACCGGTTTTGTCTCCATTGTTATTTAATCTTTTTTTAATGATATCTCAACAAGGCTCACTAGTTGCAATATTTTTCAGTATGCGGAGGATCCTTTACTTGTCTCTAGTCACATTAATTACCGCCAAGCTGTGCAGTTATTGCAACATTATTCTGCACGACTAATGGACTGGTTTTATGACAATTATATTACTATTAACATATCCAAAACCAGACTTGTTTGCTTCAGGAATCCACTGAGGAGTGTAGAATTGGACTCATCATTTGTGTTACACAGATCCTGCAGCCTTGATTGTACATGTAGTTCCCTGAAATATGTTAACGCTGTTAAGTACTTAGGCATATTCTTTGATTCAGATTTGTCGTGGTCAACGCATTTAACCCATGTTTCCAGCAAGCTTCGCAGCGTGTGCTGCTTACTTTACAATAATAGGGTGTTTTTGCCATTTGCCGTAAGGAAATCAATTGCTAATGCTATTGCTTATAGTATACTAAGGTATGGCATCATATTATTTGGTAACTATGCAGAGATATGGCAAAATAAAATTGACCGCATCCCTAAGATTTTGTTAAGTGTAGGTTATCATTATGATCTTGCACCAGAAGCTGACATCTTCGAGGCTCTACAACTGCGTAACTTCCATTCACTTTTTTTGCAATGTGTTGTGCTTTCTCATTCCTGGAGTAGCGAATTTAAACATCCCTTTGTGCCCCGCAGAGATTTACGTACCTCTGATCGCTTCATGATCCCCCGGTGTTTCACAAGATATGGTAAGCGAGAGCGCTCTTATTATGTGCCATACATTTTTAACAGACCTCAACCACTTTTTGAAGCTACAAATAGGAGACAACTGAAAAATGTATTGAAGAGTTTTACGCTCTAATTCATTGTACAATTTCAATATTGTACTGTTGTGTGACATTTTGTATCCAATATGTTTGCTGGGATAGTGTGAGGTGATTATTTTTTGTTTCTCGTATAGTGCAATACATGTTTTAAATGTGTGCTCTACGGACTTCTTCTGTGCTATCTGTGACATTCCATTTGCTGGGTTCTGTCCTTCAAGCCTCTACTGGCTTCGACCGACCCGTCATTTTATAGTGTTATGAAGGTGTCAAAATAAATAAATAAAATGAAAATGAAAATAAAATGAAATTATTGTTATTGTAATTGTTCTGGTCGTTGTAGTTATAGTTCTGGTTGTTGTTGTTGTTGACGTTGTTTTTAGTTAACACTAGCGCCCGCGAGAACCGTGTTTCCAAACGGGCTCCTTCTTAGAACGCAAAATACGAAATAACTGATCCCTATATGGGAAAGAGACGCTATATTGCCTCCCGGTTTTCCTCTCAAGGCAAACACGATATTTCAGAAAATCATAATTTTTGACAGACTCCCCCAGAAATTGTTCAATGATTCAATGCTCGCGATGACGTGCTCTGTTGGACATGTGAAGAATTGAAACACTCTTCTATGATCACTGCTTCGCTTTTCATTCTCAGAATAAAATAGGGCGAGAAAAACCATTTACCATAGTAAAATCCCCAGCCTAAAATATATATAGGTACACTTAAAGATGGCATGTCCCAGTTTTCCGGAAGACAGATTGGCTGAATGTAGTCGGTAAAGTTTACTGGTGTTTTTAATTTCAATATGGCAATGTCTCCCTGTAAGAGAAATGCGTTTTGTTTAGCATTATGTGCAGCCAGAAGATAGTAAAGAAAATTTTTAAATTATTGTAGTTGATACAATACCATAAAGAAGGAACAGTTCTGAATGGGGACGCAGACCTGCTCGACCTCAGCGCAAACGACGTGGCCATTCGGCGCCGCGTTGCCATTTTAGTTCGTCGCTTCGTTCGGCGGTGAGAAGTCGAGTTGCTTCGCCGGAACAATCTGCATAATTGCTTATATTTGTGCTTCCCATACGCACCGAAATAAAACTCGCCTTCTTGTTTCTAGACGAACAAAACAAAGAGGGAGGGGGACGTGACTATGTTTTTAAGTTGTAATATTCCTTTCGACAGACACCTAGTGGCATCTCGATTTTAAAAACACTTATGATGACAATTTCTTTTTTGTTTTTACTGCAGCTTTGCTTTAGAGTGCAGCTCTTAAGCGCCTGTTTCCCCCGCTAGATGTAGCTGAAAAATTTTCCCCGCTAAATTTAGCTGGGAAATTTGTCTCCCAATTTTAACGGGCAGATGTTTCCGCTAAATTTAGGGGTTAAGTTATCCCGCTAACTTTAGCAAGGAAATTGACGTCACGTGACATCAACATTAATTCAGCTTCCCCGTAAACTTTGGACTGGAAATTTAGCGGAAACTTCCCACTAAACGGGAGGGCAGCAGGCGAGGAGGAGGGAGGTTACGAAGGGAGAGAAGAGACATACCCTCCCCTTCGTACCCTCCCCTCCTACTCATCAAAGGCTGCGTTCTAATTCGGCATTACTGAGAACTGTAAACGTTTTTAATTTTTGTTTTGGCTTATCACAAGTTTAACTGGAAGTGCAGAATGCGACCTACCATGTGCAGATCGCATATATTGTTTTTTTTTTAACCTATAGCGTTAGGATATACCATAAAGATAGCCGAAGATTGTGGACCCCAGTAAAAAGTTAAAAATCAAGACCTTGAAGACTCTATCTACGAGGTCCGTCTGCTAACGGAAACCGTCCGATTGGCGCAACGGTCGATAGATGGCGGCACGTAGGATTGCAGGTGGCCACAACAGGCGCTTTCATCGCCATCAGCATTAGCAGATTACATTTTTGATGCAGAAGCGATGCACTCGGTTTCTGTGTAAATCGGCAATGCATGATTTATTTTCGCAAATAAAAACAAATGATACAATATAAAGAAAAATACAATGTTGTCTCCTTTTTTTACTTCTATGTTAGGCTACATGTCGTCATTTGCTTTGCATTTCCTGGTAGTCGCCTGTTTCCTCTTTTTTTTTCTTTGCAAGTTTAATCCGTGCTGTGTTGGGCCGTTTAGCCCAAAACAACACTTCTTGGTGTTCTTAGCTTTGAAGAAGCGAAGGAAGGCTGTCCTCTGGTGCTGCAAGTGCCACCATATGTGGCTGTTCCGTCAGCGGACGGACGCCTTAGATAAAAACTGAAGTTCTGGAACTCTATCATTGTACACAAGTAACTCGCTCAGTGATTCTGATTACACAAAATCGACGCCTTCAGGTGGGTCTGCGGAAACGTATGGCCCTATCCGTTTAAAACAACGATCTATGCGGTGCCTTCAAAAAGTAAAGGATTCCTTTGACTTACATTCACGTGGAAGTCAGCCAAAAAAGCTATCGGTGCTTTTTTTTTTTGCTTTTGATTTACAAGCGAAACGCTGACACAAGTGAACTCTTGTACAAGATCACGTTTTTTTTTACAAGGTTATGTGTTTTGACTAACCGGTGTGTGTGCTCACGCACATAGTGCTTCAAATACCGACTTACAAATATGTGTTTCTCAGCCAGAAATTGCACTGAGGGTTACTAATTGTAATTTACACTTTATATATTTATTAGAAACTTAAATAGACAAAGTATTACAGTACATATTTTGCCAACAAGTTGTAATTTTTATTCTTAGTAGACTTTATTCTTTACACCAGTGCAACGCTTGGCATATTAACAATTCGAAGCATGTGACTACGTATGTTTCCAGTACCTTATCAATCAGTGAGATAATTCTTGTAAACATTCATAAACCCTGCGACGCATTAAACAACTTTTGGTTATAAACAATATGGTTGTTGATTTTAGCGCTCGTGATTTTGAACCCGAGACGACGGACGAGATTGGGGAAAACACCCAAGTCTCAATATGTACAAAGATGTATGTGTTTGTCCCCTTGTCGTCCGTCGTCTCGGTTTAGAATAAAATGTAACGTAAAACAACTCGCCCGTTTATTAAGCTTGTCTTCTATGCATTTATATGGGAACAAAAGCAAAACGTACACAATCACCCTTTCTGCAGCTGTAGCCCCTTAATCGAAACTATGCGCCGTGTATTGGCGAGCATTGGCTTACCTCATTCCTTGCGTTCTAAACAGCTATCAAGTATTTTATTGACGTATTAGGTTCAGGAAATTCATATAATTTGGGAATTACCCTAACTCATCCTTTCAAGGGTGACACTTTATGATGATATAAATCGCTGACAAGGATTTCTGGTTTTTCTGGTTGAGAAGGATTTCTATTCAATATTACCAAAACACATTTTTTAAAGTGAAAGTCGCATCTCAAAATCACTGCGTATACAAATTTTAAAGGTTTTAGATGAATGTCTACAGATATTATAATCTCCACATACAAAAAATTGCCAAACATTTCTAGAAATACAGTACATTTGTATGCAACCAATGTGCGGCAGATCTTATCAACATGATCCGTTAAAACAAACTTAATTAACGTCATAAAGTTTTAGAAAGAGTTTTATACGTAAACTCTTTCTAAAGTTACATCAATACGAACGCGCTCACCAACAAGTATAAGTAAACGTCATGAAGAAGCAGACGAAATGTGTACATACCCAAAACAGTGCGCAGGCAGTCAACACAAATTGGTCGCTTATTAAAACGCCGCCGCAATACAAGGTATCGTTTTCATTGTACAGCCCCACCATCCACGGCCAGCTGTCTGGTTTTGCCACGGTACCGTTTACGATACGTTCAGAAACAGTATTTCTTAGTTGGCGCCGTCCACATCTGACTTTTTGCAGGAAATCATTATATCCCGTGTGTTCCATGTATGCAACTCCTGTAAATTCCAGACCACCAATGAGCCCTCCGCGACGTCTGTTGGACAGTCTCAGTATGGCGCAGCGGCCAATGGGAGCCCCGTCGACGCGCGCCAGCCAATAGAACCGAAGGCGAATCGCTCCTATTGGGATCGCGGCGGAAACTAGGAGCCGTTTTCGAGCTTCAAACTGATGACGTCTGCTCGTCTCCTTGAGACAGTTAATGCATTCGCATAATATATATATATAAATATATATATATATATATATATATATAATTAATATATAAGGGTGTTTCACGATAAGTGTACAAATTCGATATTGCGAAGACTAATCGCCGCCACAATAAACAGATTGTGTCGTTTTGGTCTTGGGCCAGGGGCCTATTTAGGAAAATTATTAAAGTTTAAAATAATGAAGTTGTTAATTATCTTTGCCTAATTAACTTTTTAATGTTGAGTTTAAGGGCATGGTTTCAACTAGAAAATTGCTCAACAATAATCGAAAAACACTCAATCAACAAATTGCAGAGCAATAGAAGGCACGCGCCACATCTGGCGGCCTCCTGAAAATCGCACAAATTCAACAGGTTTTCTTAAGCTTCTGGTGCCCCGACGGCACCGCGCCCCGTGGAAAAATATTCCAACCAACCTCTGCTGCGCTGTCCACGCGGAACGGAGCAGATGCTCGTTGCACCATTTCTCATGGGGCGCGGTGCCGTCGGGCCCAAAAAGCCCTCCGATTGCAAACCGAAACTTAAAACCCCGTCGGATTTTTGCGGTTTTTCGGGAAGCCGAGAAATTTGGCGCGTGCCTTCTATTGTTCTGCAATTTGTTGATTTAGTGTTTTCCGATGATGGTGAGCAGTTTTCCTGGTTGAAACGATGCTCTTAAACACAATATTAAAAAGTCAATTACGCAAAGATAATTAACCGCCGCCATTACTGACGAATCCTCGCCACCTCAGCAAGACAGTACGTCACCAGCGCATCTCGACATTGACTCTAAACTTCCGGGCCCAAAACGACGGCAGCTGATTAACCTCCTCGCCGAAAACCGTGACTGCTTTGCGACGTCGTCGAAGGTGCTCTAAACAGCCGTTGCGAAGCACCGCATCGTTACCGAGGACGACACGTGCCCTGTGCATCGATCACAGTACAGAGTTTCCGTTAAAGAAAGGAGGTGATCCAGAGCAAGTTCAAGAGATGCTGAACGACGACATACTCCAGCCATCAAGCAGTCCGTGAGTCTCCCCAGTCGTACTGGTTAAGAAGAAGGACGGAACGCTTAGGTTCTGCGTGGACTACGGACAGCTGAACGCGGTGACGAAGAAAGACGTCTATTCACTCCCCGCATCGACGACACTTTAGACCGGCTGCGTCCACTCTCGATGCTTTTCATCGATAGACCTGAAGAGCGGCTACAAGCAAATTGAAGTCGACGAACGGGACCGAGAGAAGACAGCTCTCGTCGCGCCGGATGGACTGAACGGGTTCAAAGTGATGCCCTTCGGACTGTGCACGGCGCCAGCATCTTTCAGCGTGTCATGGACACCGTACTGGCAAGGACTGAAGTGGCAGAGCTGTCTAGTTTACCCCAACGATGTCGTAGAGTTTTCCGGTGACTTCGACGAGCACTTGCGTCGACTCCAAGCTGTCCTCCGGGCCATACGGACCGCGGTGACTCACCCTGAAGCCGTCGAAGTGTCGGTTCGCTCATGACGAACTGAAGTTCCTAGGTCGCGTGGTAAGTAACAAAGGCGTTCGCCCCGACCCAGAGAAGACTCGGGCCGTTTCAGAATTTCCAACACCGAGAGACAAGAAGGTCGTGTGAAGGTTCCTTGGACTATGTGTGCACTGTCGGCGCCTCGTTCGGGATTTTGCAAGGATTTCCGCACCGCTCACAAATCTTCCGAAGGACGCCGAGAAGTTCGAATGGGCCGAGCAGCAGCAACAGGCATTCAACGAGATGAAGCGACGACTGCAGGCTCCTAATTTTCTTGGCCATTTCGATCAGGATGCTGCAACCCAAATTCACACGACGCAAGTAACGCTGGACTCTGCGCGGTACTGGTTCAAGCGCAAAAGGCACCGAGCGAGTAATCGCCTATGCGAGTCGGACACTGTCCAAGGCGGAAAAAATTACTTCACGACTGAGAAAGAATGCCTTGCGGTCGTCTGGGCAATCACGAAGTTTCGTCCGTACTTGTACGGGAGCCCGCTCCGTGTGGTCACGGACCACCACCTCGCTCTGCTGCCCTGCGAACATCGAGGACCCGCCAAGACGCCCCGCTCGATGGACTCTCCGACTACAGGATTTCAACATGACTGTGGTCTACAAGTCAGGCCGCAAGCACAGCGACGCCGACTGCCTGTCCAGAGCCCCCATCGAGACGCCTTCCGGCAGCAGCTGACGACGATGACGACGAGTGCTTCCTAGGCGCAGTGAATACCGACGACATGTCCGCAACGTCAAAGAGACGATCCTGAATTTCGCGCGCTTAATCGAGCACCTCGAAGGACGAGGTGGCACTGTCCCCCGTGTCTTCGAGAGCCCTGCCGACCTTCGCCCTCCGACAAGGTGTACTCTACAAGGAGAACTTCCTGGACAACAACTTGCCGATGGCTGCTAGTAATACCGACCGACCTTAGAGACGGAGATCTTCCAAACCTGCCACGACGACCGCAACGTCCGGACACCTTGGTTACAGCCGGACACTGGCCCGGATGCATGAGTAGCATCACTGGCCCAAGCTCCTGAAGACCGTCCACCTATACCACACCGATCATGCCACGAGTGCCAGCGACGCAAGAAACCTTCGATGAGGCCGACCAGGACTCCTGCAGCCAACTTCTCCTCCATCGGCACCGTTTCAGCAAGATCGGAATAGATCTACTTGGCCCTTTTCCGCCGTCGACGTCGAGGAAACCAATTGATCATCGTCGCCACAGATTATCCCACGCGGTACGCCGAAACGAAAGCCCCTCCTGCAGGGACTGCTGTGGAAGTCGCCAGTGTCTTCATCGAGTCCATCGTCCTCCGGCACGGCGCTCCCGAAGTCCTGATCTCAGACCGTGGATCGTCATTCACTGGCCCAGCTGACGCAAGAAGTCCTTCGTCTCAGCCACACCAGCCATCGTCGCACCACGGCGTACCACCCGCAGACCAACGGGCTGACGGAGAAGACTCAACAAGACCATCGCCGACATGATCTCCATGTACGTCGACGTCGAGCACAAGACATGGGACGAGGTGTTGCCGTACGTCGACATTTGCTACAACACAGCCGTGCAAGAGACCACCGGGGTGACACCCTTTCAACTGGTTCATGGTCGCAAAGTAACGACGATGCTGGACGCGATGTTACCCCACGATCCGGCTGTCGACGGAAGCGATGACGCCCAAATGGTTTCTCAACGGGCAGAAGAAGTCCGTCAGCTCGCCAGACTTCGTATCAAAGCTGAACAACATGTCGACACTAGCCGCAACAACCTTCGTCGTCGGGACGTTCACTTCCAGCCCGGAGACAGAGTATGGGTCTGGACACCGATTCACCGCCGTGGTCTCAGCGAGAAACTCCTGAAACGGTATTTCGGACCCTACAAGGTGCTTCGTCGACTTGGAGATCTGAACTGCGAGGTGATGCCCGACGGAACACGGACTTCATCACGCCTCCTCCACGACCGGAAGTCGTCCACGTCGTGCGCCTCAAGCCGTACTACGATCGATAGGACTGTGAATTGTGTTTTGTAATACGCTCGATAGAATCGTGTTGCACAAGTCTACGTAGCTTTCCATTATTTTTGTTTGTTTTGCTGTTTTGTTTCCCGGCACGTCGCATCGAGACGATGCGCTTTTAAAGGGGGACTAATGCCACGCGCGTCGGCGAGCAAGCGCTTACGTGGCCGAGTGGTTACCGCGCTTGACTGTCGCGCGGAAGGTGTAGGTTCGGTTCCAGCCAGGGGACTGTCCTTTTATTTATTCTTTCAAATTGGCCTTCGCGTAAGTTCGAGAACATTCTCGTCTGATCGAGTTCTGAAAGTTCTTCGCACCGAAAGTTCTACGCCGAATGATCCAGAAACCCACGAGGGTACATAAGGGACTCCGCAAGGCGAGCGGAGTCAGTTTCGCCCCAGCGTTCGACTCTGCTGTCACGCCGACTTCGACGCCCGCGACGCTCTGCTTTCCTCTGTTCCCCTTCTTTATCTTTGGGCACAAGTTCGCCCAATTAAACGTTATTTATTCCTGTTTACTTATTGTTATTTTCGTCCCCATCCGTGACAATATGATGTAAGAGAAAAACAAGTTTGCACTAATCAACGACATAACCAGTTTTTGATACGAGATTTGGAGGCAGTGTTTTCATCTCTCCATCTTGACGTCGCAGACAGATAGGGCAGACAGGACGCTATCATAATGAGCGGTTAGAGAGCACAAGACGAATGTCTCACAGCTTGTATCGGGGCATCTTGATTTGCACTGCCGCGACTCCGGATGTGCTTCAGTCTTCGAGATTCATGGTCATCAGTTGACAAAGGACTTACTTTATCAGGCGGGAGATTATGGAAGCGCGCGGTATCGGACATGCTTTTTTGTAGATCGAATAACAGCAGAGCGGGCAGATGAGTCTAGGAAAACGTGTCGTGTGGTCGTGTTTCTTAAGTGTTGTGTCCCAATTTTGTTGTTTTTTCGCTCGAGCCACGTTTGTATTTATAGGCGTTGTCACATCCATTGAAGCTCTTTTTAATACAGTGCCCTGTTTGTCTTCCCTCATCTACTATTTCCGTGTACCTGAGCTGTTTGTTATCCGTTGAAATATATTATACCGAGGTAAAGAAATAAATGCTCAGTCGTACAAGCACGACATTTTGTATGTTGATATAAAGTTCCTTGTAGCGTAGTGTCAAAATAAGTAAAGCAAATTTTTATTTTTGGTATTTGAGAATAAAGATTGCTTTGAACGAACGATTAAAACTCTATGTCACTCGTTTCGAGGAGGAAATATCGCCACCTACTGCCAAACGAATGCTGAAAATATATTCTCACTTTAGCGGTTTGAACCTTTTGGAACCGGTTTCTGCACCGGAACCTAACTGGTACTGAACCGAAATCTTGAACTCTAACCCGAACCAAACCGATAAAAAAATTGTTTAACACTCTGATACTTAGCAACCACCGCCAGCGCTACCGGTCGATGACAGATGTAGAGAGCCTGCGGGGTCATAGCCTCATCTGTACTCACAAGGTTTGGGAGTTCGACGACAGAGCTAAGAGTGTCCGGTCCCAAATTTGGAGCTTGAGAATCTGGTAACACAGAGGAGCAAAGAGCAATTTATCAGGGTAGCTTGACGTTAGCGCGTAGCTTTTCAGCGTCGGGGACCCGAAAACACACTTGTTCGCTCCAGGAAAAGTGTCGGTCCGGCGTCTAGCGTAGCGGGGTTCCAGTCACGTGGCTGTCCTGTCATCCGTTGTCTGCCGCACCACCTTTTCCATTTCGGCGACCGCTTCTCGTGGCGATCTGCCAGGCTTTGTCAGTTTGTAGAAGAATATGCCCATGCAAAACAATTGGTTGGTTTCTTCTGTGGTATCTCTCCTCTTGATTATTATCTCTCCGCTCCTGCTTGGCAGCGCGCGTTCCAGGAATTGCCCGGAGCGTACACGACTACTAGTGACAAAGCGGCCAGCACTGTAAACTTATCAATCTCGTCTTTGCCTATGTACGGCTGCGCGACGTGCCGTGCCGTACCTTCCTTTTTATCTAGCTGCCGTGCCAAAATATTCGAGACGACTCAGGAGCAGCGGCCACATGGACGCATCATCATGTCTTACCTCAAATATTGAATACGCCATGTAACAATATGTCCCTAGACATGACTTCACTGTGGGCAACATGGGGATTGCAAGCGGGTGGCCCAGGTTGCTCCTTCAACAATCATGAGTGGTCATCTTGAACACGAGGGGGTCAAGGGCAGCTGGCCACGCGAGCGGCGCTCCGCCGTTGATAAAGGGCCGTCGCAGCGTATGTTGGGGGGCTGTTGGGATCGCGCCGCAGGCGATAGCGGTCATTAAATGTTTACGAGTTGTTGAACCGGTGTGCTGTGTCATTCCCCGAGCCGTGTGCGCAGAAATCTCACATCACCTAGGATTGTTTTTTGCTTGCTCTTTGAAACCAGCGTTGTAATTTTTTCCTTTTATGCACTTCTTACTGCCACTGGAGATTTTTTCAGGCGTTGAGCTGCCCAATGACCATATTTATGTTTTATTAGTGACTTCGCGTTCACGAGTTACATATAATCGCTCTTAGGTTCGGCTACATAATACGCATAAAGTTCTGGTTTTGGTCCCGCCTTAATAAGAAGGTATAGGCGTGCACAGGACTCTGTTAGCTACCCACGTAACCACAGAGATTATGGATGCAACGCATGCGTCCGCTAGCCAAGAACCGATTGTACCTTCTGTGTGTCTTGTCAGCACTACCGAAGCTGCGGTTCTGCTCAGCAGGGTTGAACGCATCAATGCTTTTTTTTCATCGGTTCCGATCGCTTTTATGAAGGCAATTAGCACAAAACACATATGCTCACTCCACTATCTACTGCATGGACTCCGACGCCATCGGTCGTCAGTTAAAGATTGATTGCGCAATAGTATATACTCTCTCATTGGTCAAGGAGTTGTGAGTGAATTATTCTTAGCAGGCTCAATATCTTCGCACATTTTGGAAGGTGTAGTCATCGGAAATGTTTCGATTGGCATGAAATATTCAGATTTGTGAGTGATATGTTATGTATTCGTTACCGTGGAGTGATAAATACACTACAGCAATTTTTCGTGACATTTTTCAAGTCGTGAATTCGCATTACTTAGGCTCATCGTCGATGATTAACTTTTTTACACTTCAAATTAATTAACAACTTCAAAGAACAATTCTGTTAGTGAGACACAACCTGAAAGTTTAACAAACAGTAACTCTTACCTGCAGCGCGTTTTGTATACTAACGTTTTCCTAATGAGTTCTCGAATAAGACTGATTTCGGCACTTAGATGCTGTTTTCACCAGCAAACGCCAACAGTACTTGTTTTGATTTCTTTTTCTGTAAGGATGTACATGTAATATGAAGAGGCGGCAGTCGAGAGGTGTCCGCAAGAAGTATAAGTTTGTTATTGTCTCATAAAAATTTCAGTTGTCTTTTTGTTAGAGTTTTTCGTTTGTTGCTTTTTTTACATGATAGGGCAATATTATCAGCAATAAAAATCAAGCATGATCCCATGGTGACGTCATCGTCAGTTATATTTGTTTTTGTTTTTCTCATCTCTCACAAATCATCGCTCCAGACGGAAGGATTAACAATAGAAATCGTAAACATAAAAAACGAAAACAAAAGTAGGGTGATAGTTTTTTTGCTTCTGTTTTGCTTGAAATTACTTGAGTTAGAACATCTGGATAGTTTTGGGCACATGCGCAACTGAAATGTGAAAACACGATTAGGCGGGGCTTCAAGATTTTGTCTTCAATCGTGCATGCCTCGCAAAATACAAGCTAACGGCAAATGTGTTGGTCCTTACGGCCTGACTCTGTAAGTGCACATATTCAATTGCCTACTCAAAGTCCTCCCACGGGAACAATTTTTAGTGAATTCTGTTTCCTTCCAGCGATGTACGAGAGGTTTTTTTTCGTCGGATAGAATATGGGCGCAAGTAAAATATTATGTTGCCAATCTCTCTACCGCGCTATGTACCATGTACGGACTTCTTTAGCTGTAACACGCGAATGGCGACATCGCAATACTCCCAGCGTCACATGGTAGACATTCTTCGGAACACCTCGTGTGCAAGGTTCGGGACATATCACTTTTCAACATCGTGATCATGCCATCCTCTCCTGCGTGGCAACTCTAAGAGCGCCAGCTATGATGGTGGCAGTGCGGATGTGCAAACGTCTTCCGATCTTACACACTTTTTTTACCAATTGGCTACACCAAGAACGCATAACAAGCACATTTAAAAAACAAAATGTACGCAGGGACAAATGAGTATGTGAAATGTCGTTCTCGTTATTCCAGCGCATATCAGGTTATTCTATTATTTTATCGTTCTCTGCTGATCCTTCACACATCACACATTGGCTCCTAAAGTTTGAGTTCGTCATTCGCAGGGATACATTTATTGTTAGCCGTGATTAATTGTCTCCATGTTCTGTAGAAATGTAAACTAACAAAACTGATTTTTAAGGCGCACACTTTTCAAAGTTCAGGATATTCAAAATGCAGAAAAAGAGGCAGTGTGTCATCTATTTTCCACATCAAAGCACGTACTTGTAAGAGTCCATCGCTGCAATCACCAAACGGAGCTCGGAGAATAGCCACGCAGAAAATACTCGTAGACTAACAAAAACTGTCTGTGCTGTGACATCAAGACTATTTTCCAAATCTTGCCCGAACAACCTGTCTCCTACGTCAGCGGGTAATACCACATGACATCGGAAGTAAACGATCCGCGACTCGATTTCGGATTGGGCGGGATAATTACCGGGACACTACGCGGATTGGCTTCGTCTTGGGATCCGGCAAAAGTAAAACATAGCAGCCATAGCGGAAAATAGCAGACGATCTCTTGGTCACGGATAAAGTACTCGGAGAGGCGATAATATCAACCGCTTCGGTACTATTTATTACAGTGACGACGCGGTGTTATTGAAAGTGGCTCCACCTGCCCCACTTGGTCACCATACTTTTGGGCTGTATATTGAGATCAAAATTACTTACTCCTTTCAGTTGTTCACCAAAAAAGATTGTTTTCATTAATAAGCGCCATCACTGTAAGTTTAGTACCAGGTGCCCGAAGACGCAAACGCATCATATCGCGTTTAGGGCACCTGGACGAAACTTACAGCGATCGTGCTTTTAATTTGATCGAAGTTTAGGGACAGGCATCTTATGCAGTCCACGCATCGTAATTTGCCCGATTACGTTTTGAAGAAATTGCTTCCATAATGTGTAGCGGTATAGCGCAGGCGGCTTTTTCGACAGTGGTATGTAGCTTACGTTCGCGGTGACGCGAATATAATTGCAAAATCACAAAGACGACCTCCAAACAGCTAAAGGCATTTCTTGGGGGCGGAGATGGGGTGGGGCTGTTGAACGATGAAATCTTCTTCGAAGCCTTGACTGCTTTAGAAGCGTTATCATCTTATTACACACACTCTGAGAGAAAAAAGTAGTTCCACATCATCAACTGCGTTTGAGCATTCTCAGCCTTGAACGTAAGGATACGGAGTTCCTCCAACGCCGAGAACGAGGATGCGAAGGAGCTCCTCTCAACCCTCGCACTCTGGTAATAACAATAGGCATACATTTCTGGGGGACGTGCACGGTCTGGATGTGTTACACAGTCAATTCTGCGTTGAAAACACAAAGTCGCAAATACCCACACATAAATGGCTGCACCTCATTCTTTGTCATTTCGACCATCTGCCACCAAAGCCAAAGAAGCAGACGAGATTTGACGGCTGTCGGTGCAGAGCAGACGACGTGCAGAAGGCGAACTGATCCCATGAAGTATCTACTCAATTCGGTCCGACGTAACCTCCCGATCGAGGAGGGTAGGGTGAGGAATTAGTCCGGAGTGAGCAACCCGCTTCTGGAACGCGTGTTCTGATGCCATCGAGTAAGCGCGCGAAAGTTTTGGAACGCCACAGTACGGAACCTGTTCTCCGGAGTCGGATTGAGTAAATGTGGAAACACAGCCGAAGACAAGGGTAATACGTCCATCGCCCTAAAAATTTCCAGCCAACCTGCAAATATAATGTCCCAGTAACATAGCAATTTACCTCAAACACTCAATGTTTTATTTTAATTCTAACAGATATTTTAAAAAGGGGTTAGAGTAAGACTTTTATGGTCTTCACCATGTATTCATCATCCTTGGGCGACACTAGATGCGGGAATAATTAACATGCTGATTTAGCTACTTGAATAATTTCTGGTAATAAACATTGTATTTCCCTGTGTTAGAGGTCATGCTGAAGTTGCAGAAATTACACGAATCACTATTACATGCCAAATAAATTTAAAATATTTTGCGAAAATATTATTATTTTTAAGAAGATACTTGATTAATGTTCACGTTTTTAGACCTGATTCGAAATATTCGCGCAAAAGGAGCACCGCAAACCCTGCCAAGAATCACGATTATACAAATGACGTAGTCGTTGCGGTCACGTCGTCGCTTCTGTCGTTGGTGCACCTACAAACGACATACTTGAGGGATAGTAATAACACGATGAAAACAACAAGGTCACTCTGTCATGCGTCATTAGGGAGTTTTAGTGGACCGTTTCCGCAGCCCGCTAAGCACCCCCATAGCGCTTCGTAATTAGCCACAAGACATCGAATTATGCAGACAAGGCTGGCGGCGCGCATGCGCAGATGCGGCGTTTTCTTTACGGATACCGTAGCGGAGAAGGAAAACGATCTACTACAAGTACCTATTATGGGCATTGGCCTTATGACGATCATTTTGCGCTAAATTCTTAAAACGCGCTGGAGACGTGAAAGTTGATCAATATAATATTTAAAACAAACGAATACATTTCTTTAAATACTTTCTATTAATCCACCTATTAACAAAAAGTGTCGCCAATACTGCATTTATAACATAACCCCTAAAACTATTAACTGATAAATCAACAAATGTTAGTTTATTCGCCAACATATCATGGCAATTAGCCCGAATTTAGTGTTCACTGAAACTGATAAATATACTGGGAAGGCGGCACTCGTTCATCTCTAAACTCAATTTTAAAAAATATATGTTCTGAATGCAAACCATACGCCTTGTATATACTATACTATATAAAGGGTGTTTACCTTGTTTCAAACCAACTATTTTTTTATTCTTTTTTACAAATCCGTGAAAGTTGCGCAAATGCATTATGTGCATCTGAGTTAGACGTCAAGGGGAACAAAATATAGGAGGCAAATTGTCACGAGAAATAGAATAATTAACTAAAAGCCTTTTTTTGTTTCCCTTGACTTTTTAGTTTGCGTAAATAAACATGCGGCTCTCATTATACACTTGCTGAGTTCTTCTAAAACCACTACATCAGTAAAGATTAGTAAGATTTGAAGCACGTGGTAAGCGCGGGTTCATCCAATGTTCTCTCGTGCAACAGGCGGGACGCTGGTGGTTCGTTATGGCGGTGGCTAATCTCTTCACCTGCGTTTGAGGAGTCGGAACTTTAGCCTGCCCACGGGTTTCCCACGTGCTTCGAGGTTTGTATTTAATAGTTATTGATTTAGTGGTTCTAGATTGCGCTCATCAACTTTCTAATTAAAATCGTCAATTTGTTTTCAGTAGTTAGAAATTGAATTAAAAATACCAGTTAATTATCGAACTTATCTTGAAAATAAAGCCCTGTAATATGTCCCTTTGCTGTAGAAGTTACCTGCGCGTACTGCACATACGTCTACCTTTCGCTGCTTTGTTTTTAATGACCTGCCAAATAACATGACGAACTGTAAGAAAGCGGTCTTGTCCAATGATGATGCGGGTTCGGCTTAAAGTTGCCGTTCTTGGCCACCAGGAGCTCTCACTATATTTCGTTTCAGTCGTAACGCTTGTTCACACTTGCTACTTCTTACAACCGAGTTTTTCACGACTTGTTGTTATTTGTTATGATGAGAGAACAGATTCGCAATAGCATTTTTCGTTAAGCCGCAGAACGCATGCGATTGCGGTGTGTATGCTCATTTTTTCGCTAACCATTCTTTCCCCATTGGGCTCGAACAATTTATACAGCGTTATAAACGACCATTTCTCGCAGATAGTACGTACACTTGATCTAAAAATAATACTGAAAAACATTCCCTGTAGTTCCAGAGCCACCTCAAAGATGACACCAGCGGGCCAGTATGGTTTCTTGTCGTAAGAGATCACAAGAACTTGAGCGTAAGCGAGCGCAAGTGTGTAAACCAGCCTTAAGTCGACCGCAGCCAGCGGCAGCCAACAGCGTCAAAAAGTGCTTGGTCACGAAGCTGCTCGTCTTTATGCATTTGCAGTCCCCCGTCTAAATTAATCACGCGCAATGGTGGCATTGCCCCGTGATCCTCCCCTACTTTTCTTTCTGTGCGTGATTGATTTAGCCGGGGTAGCCAACACAAAGGTGGGACGAGCGCCGAGATGATACACATGTTGCGCTGCTTGACTGTCTGCGTCGGATTGCACCGTCAGCTAAGTGGGGCTTTAATGTGAAACGAAGTTTGAGAGCCAATGGCGGTGCCTCCTGCTGACTGCCCTTTGGCTTTCAAGAGTAACTTAGATTAAAACTACTTTCTTATTTCTTACAAGTCAGTCCAGTCCTTGTACCGGAAGTTGAGGTATTAGATATTTGAAAAGGTGATAAAAGGACGTTGCGAATTGTGCCGAATGGTGTGGTCAGCCTCCCACTAACGCCTCCACTCTCAGAAATAGAGGGTGTACAGGGGTACATATCTTGTCGCATATGTAACACCCCAAAACTACATTTCGATGTTATGTCCACCGACGTCGAGCTGGCGATACCATCATTTGCGTGGCGGGCGCTCACACGTTGTAGTAAGTGTGAATGGACACAGCGAGACGAACCGGTAAATCAGGCCAGTCGCTTTTGCAGATAGTCAGTTTTTATACATTTTTATGACCCAGATGGCAGAGTTTCCTTTTAATGTCTTTGAAGAACTGGTTACATAATTAAACTTAGGTAGCCTTTCTTACTTCTCTCATTTTTTAAACTCTGCTTTTCACGTAGGCGCCCCAATTATATGCTTGTGACCTGATATTTTAACTGTAAATTTAAAGAAAATGTCCCCAGTAGCGCACTTCCTCGGCACAGGCTTGGGCCAGATCGCCGCAAGCTAGAGTCAACTTGGCTTATGCCTTTCCCAAGCTTGCGCCAAACTGGCCCAATATGAGTTGTCCCTTAAATTAAGGCAGTAATAAAGGACTGGGGCAGACAAATAAGTGATCTGGTTGGCTACCTTCTATTTTCACTCTCTCTCGTTTAAAACAAATCGATATTTGAGAGGAAAAAACATAAAGCCAAGTATTTAAGAATGTCGTCTATCTGTTGCTTGCAGCGAAGTCTACTCGCCCTTTATTTTTTTTTTCTTATGAATTCCAAAGAATGCTTCGATATGTAACTTTTCCCCGATGGCGGAAGGAATTTCTTCTGGCTTCTAGCATGCAGGGACAGTTCAAAGACATTGATATAGAGAAAAAAATTTCCACATTTCTCAAAGGTCCCCGACATTTATGACGTTTCCTTTTATTTTTCTAAAGAGGGAGGGAAAACACCAGAAGGCTGGGGGCCCCTCTGCGACTCCTTTTCTTTAAAGCCGTTTTGAAAAGAACGTGGAGAAGAAGCGTGAGGGGCCCCTCCCACGTCAAATGTAAGGGGCCTTTCTGTACACCAAGCGCAAACTAATTAGGAAAAAAAAATCCCCGCGCAAAGTGGTATTTGGTTTTGCTTGCAGTGCCATTGCTTTCGTCGAACCTCGCTTCTCAAATGCGGTCAAAATATTTTCCTACATTTGTTTTGATTTTCGTTTTAAATTTTACTATTAATCTTTTTTTCTCGACTAAGAGCATGGGGCCCCCGAGGGTCGGGGCCCCTGAGCTGCAGCCATCCTTAGCCCGTCACTTAATGCGGACTTGCGTACTGCCCATTAAGCTGGCTATAGAAATTATCGACCCGAGCGGGCACATTAACGAGTCTTTTCCACTTCCTTCCTATCCAGCGTGCAGAAGAAAATCACAGGTTTATAACCTAAGCGACATAAAACGCCAATGAGCCGGTTAAATAATGATTGAATTGTCGCGAGTCTATAACCGGAAAGACATACAAATGCCTTTATAGCTGGCTAAAGCACAGTGAAATGTCGGACGCCTATAGATTTGGTGACATAGGCATTGAGTCGGCTTAAGGAAATTCAAAAATAGCATGTCTACAGATTTATAGACATACACCATTCTATACCGGCGACGTTACATAGCATAGTCGCGAATCTATAACATTAAATACATATATGTTTCTATCACTCGCTGAAGGAAAGTGAATAGTCGCGAGTCTATCCTACCTAGACACAAATTTGTCTACAAGTCAGCTATAGAAGTTTGAATTGTCGAGATTCTATAGTTTTTAAGGCATATATAGTATTTACGTGGCTATAGTTGTGTTTTATGATTTCTTATGGCTGACCTTAGAGTTTCATATTAGGTGATAAGATTTTTGTAAACGTCCATAGACCATTTTCGTATGGTCTATTGAGATAACACCACTCAGATGAAAAGCAGCGGCTTTTCATCTGAGTGTGAATGTCTACGGACATTCCTTATGGAGCGCATGTATACATAGTATATTTAAAAACGTGCTTCCACGTTACATATGTTTTTGGATTGAACTGGTGATCTCGTTCATGAATAAATTCAACATTAATATTGTTTATTAATATTAGTATGATACTAGCAATAGCTCAACATCTCAGTATACCGATGATCTCAAAACCTCAAAGGTTAAGATGTAAGTAGGGTTGAATAACATTCTTTGTTGTACGAAACAACATCTATAAATCACCCAAAAACACAAAACGTCTCCCACAAAAAAATGAAACATTAAAAACAGAAGTTTTAGTTGTTTTTTTAAGAATTACAATTTAGCGGAATATATTATATCCAGGTATCAAGAAAGAAGGCTCATTGCAACGTGAATACTGTAGCGAAAATGGCAAATACAGCTGTGCAGCAGATTAGCAATATATAACTGAACGTACGGATAGTAAGCACCACTTCTATACACTTCGAGTGGTTGAGCCTTCAGTTAAACCTAATATTCCTGCAAGACATTCCACATAAATAATTTAATGAGATAGATGCTATAATAATTTTGTTTGAACAAATGGTAACAGTACTCCAATTTGTTCAGACATTTTGTTTCGTTGTACGGGTCAAACTATGCGGAGAAACTTCATAAAGAACAAGGCGTTTTAAAAATCAGGCAGCGACGATCCCTCTTGAGGCAGTGCCATGTTTTCTCTTCAGAATATAATTCTACCGTGCGTTCTGAAAAGGAAGGAATCTGAACCGACGCTTGTGGCATAAACATTATATTTGGAAAATACATATCTGAGATGAAGACCGAGGAATTAAATTTTCCTTCATGAAAATACCACTGACTCACGAAATATTTTTGCTTGTTAAACGGCTTTGTCGTCGAAATGACCAGGGAAGCGCCGCCCAGCGTGTGGTCGAAATATTTTGCCCAAGCTAAGATATACATTTAAAATCGCCCTGACTTGGCAGAGTATTGAATCACGAAGAAATTGCAAACGACTTGCGAACTTATCTGCCTCGGTTTTTCCTCATAAGATTGAGCCTAGTGCTATATTTAAAGGCATTGTAATAATCGATACAGCCCAACCAGATACGTACAAGTCATCTGCATGCATCTGTACTAAAACAATATTTACGCTTTCATTTTTACTTCTTCATAAAGAGCGTTGTTGTTATAAATTCGTGAATGTTCTTGCTTTGTTCTGCATAGGTATGTGCACGAAAGTTGCTCTACTTTCTCTTTGAAAGTTAGCATGGCACATTCAAGTACCACGTTTTATTCACAGGTGTAAAGCCTGGGTTTGATTCTGCAACAACCGAAGCCTACAGGCGAGGACTAATGGCAGCTGATAGGCATGGGAGTTCGCCCCTTATATTTCAAGGGGACAGTTTTTTTGTGGCCTGGTTACACACTGTGAATAGGTGGGCAACACCAGACTCCCAGAATCTATACGGATACTGTGGGTCCTCGGTGTTCCACAACTTAGATCACTGTACCCGCAACTTGAAATATTGAAAGCGCCAACGACTTCAGTATTTGCCATTTTTAAACAAAACACTAACACACACAGGTAAACTTTTATTTTTTATCTTTATTATAAACGGTGGCAGGGACGTACTCTACACGTAATTGGTCTAGGTCGAAAAATTGTTGCATCGTACCTTTAACATTCGGCTAACAAAGCGTGTTGCCAAAATATTTTCAGACAAGGGCTCATTTTTTATCAGTAAGACGGCCTCCATATAATTTTGTCTAACCAGCGAACGCCTGTAGCAGTTTTCTCAATGATTAGCCCAATGAGAAAGCCTTGTACAAAGCCCTTGAAATGTATAAGTGGGATACAAGTTTGACACGCGAGCTGATTGCATTATTGCTTGCCTGAGTGGTGCAAAATAATTTTCTTAATAATTTAGGTAATATATGGTATTACGCAGTTATGCTTGGTGACACACAGCCCATGTTCTAACGACTTTTATTTAGCAGTTTCTTAGTCATTCAACATTTATGGGCTTTTATTGCACGGGGAGCATTGGAATGATTTGCATTATGCCTATTTGCTTTGTGCTGTATAAATAATTCAAACAATGAACGTCGATATCTGTAGCGCTATCATTACAAGCTGAATTACTTTGTTTTCGGCTCAAGAACTGCAGAAACGGGTGCAATGTGTTGTTTGTTTCTTAAAGTTTTCAACACAGCTGTCCTTGATACGCTCTGAAACGTGCATGCTATTGAGGGCCGTGCCACCTCGCAATGCCCACACAACAGGCAGCCAACTGTACAGTGCTAATCACACTTGTCTGTAACGCGCGAGCGTGGCGGCTTTCTCCGGGGAGCGCTAGACTGGTGACATTCGCGGAAACTAAGCTAGTCACGTGGCGCATCATGGAACGGCTCGCTCGAGGAGTGTCCTGCCCACTCTATCAGCTGGCGGCGAACGCGGAAGGCTGCTTGCACGCTTTTTACTAACGTCATTGCTCGAACACTAAAAGAACTAAAGCATGAAGGCGTATCAATGGTGTCGTCATCAAAAAACAAAAATATACCATAAAGCACGTGAATTTTATCGCTTATCAAGCTGATAGAGTGGGCAGGACACCCCTCAGAGCGGGCCGTTCCATGTTGCGCCACGTGACTAGCTTAGTTTCCGTGAATGCCACCAGTCTAGCGCTCCCCGGAGAAAGCCGCACGCTCGCGCGTTATAGACAAGTGTGATTAGCACTGTACATTGCGTTATTATGTCATGAAGCGCCATATGTACCATTCTATTCAACCATAGCACCTGATATTGCTTTTTTTGGCTCCGATGAATGTCTTGGTTGAATGGTTGTGAGTGAATAAAACGCGACTGTTAGAGAAATATTAATCTTGCATTAGAGTTAGTGTTTTGTTTTTAAACACTAATACTGAAGGAATGGGATTAATTTGTGTCATTAGGTTACAACTTTCACCTTTAGGTCCATCGCATATCTTTGAAGGAACCTGAAAGTACAAAGATAGAGATACGACAGATCGCGTTTAATGGACATGTGAAGACACGGCCGTGTGTCGAAAAAAAAAACGATTTTTGTTGCGAGATGTTAGCACTGATTTCCACAATTCGCTCTTTCTCGCGTAAGCTGAAACGTCGTGGCGCCAGTGCGCAAATAGCCCCAACCACTCCCGGCTCTGAACTAGATGGCGGATATTGCAATATTTGTATTTTCGAAACCAAATAGGCACGCTATCTTTTGGGAATGGTAGCTTATAGCACTGCCACACTTAATTCACTGTTATGATCAAAGAATGAAGAGTAAAACATTTATAAATATGCGCGACTCGGATGAGTGACCTGGATTACCCAATAGATGGAGCCACTAAACTTGTTGCCAAACATAAAATGGTGAATAGTGGGCTGGATGGCGCATAGCTGCTTTCCGAGTCAGGCGCATGTGAAGCCACCTGAACTTTGATGCTCGTGCCGGAAGTCGAGCGTCTGCTGGGCTTCCCAGACCGTCGAGTCAAATATTTGAGCCATGAGTTCTTGTGTCTTGGAGTGGGTTTTATTAAACCCGTTCTTATTAAATACCTAGAATAAGGCACTTAAACGTTGAGCATATATATACACTTGATGAACAAGAATTTCAAAATTTTGACATTGAATGGCGTCCCCGGATACTTCTCGAACATGCATGTTCTGTTACTGCGCAATATGCAGGCTCTCTTTAGATGACATGAAGGAATCCAGCACCCTGGACGCTGTTCGAACAAGCACTCGGAAGAGTTGAAAAGCTCTGTGAAGCGCTCATGTTCGGGACAAGTCGCTCAATTCCGAAGGCTTCATACCTGCGTGCTTATTGCGCCATCGAGCCCTCTAGTGGACATCAGTGGTGGTGAGTCGATAGAAAAGAAACGGCCCCAGTAAAAACAGATTTTCGCATTGGACAAAGGGTAGAAAATGGATGCCGGGATGGCCTTTGTCCCATAGCCTATTTACGAAAATAATACCCTTCTACATAATCTGGGAAAACTACTGCAAGTAATAACGTATCAATTATTAAATTTAAAAACATGTTTAATTGAAAACTATCTTGACATCACCGAGAACCACTAAGTCATTTCGCTTTAGAAAAGGTGCGAGGGGCTGGTAGTGTTATGCACACCGTTCTGAGGTTTACCAAAAGCTTCCTCTTCATATTGTCTAACTAGCTGTGTTCTTCTCAAGGAAGTGCACGTGGCAGTTTTTCTCAATGGATCAGGGAAGGGCACATGGCAGAGCACGTCGTATAAACTGTAGTATTCCCGGAAATAATAAAATAAAGTGAAATGGACGAGGGACAGACACTCACAGTTCTTTTAACGAGCACCGACACATTAATGTGATTACCATCACATTACGAAAAACCCAGGGTCACAGAGAAATTGAATGCAGGCGAAAATACTGGAAAAACATACTAGAAATAGATGAAGCACAGAGAAATTGAAGGAAGGCAAAACTACTGGAAAAACATACTAAAAAAGTTAAAGCCGTTTACAATTCCCTGTAACGCCAAATTAGAGAGCAGCTCTTCAGGAGGAGGAGGAGGGAAGGGTACCTGGGGGGGGGGGGGGTCACGTGACCTCGGGGGCGGGGGGAGTTTACGTGACCCCCACCTTCCCGAAGGAAGCCGAGGTCCTCCCGAGGTCCTCCAAAGGTTGTCGGGGGGAGGGGGGCTCGTGGTTCCGCCGACGACGCTGAAGCCGGAAACGGGCGCCTAAGAGCTGCGCTCTAGAAGATGAAGAAAGCTGAATTATCTCCCCGTAAAGAAAAAATAAGAGAAGAAAATTGAAGGAGGATTCTTCTGTGATAACTCTGGCGCTAGGAATTTTAACTATTATGGCGATAATGACAACAAAGGTTCTGAGACGTTCTCTGTGGCATTCCTGATCCTAAGCGCTTCAATTTCTCCTCGCCCATACTTGTCCTTGTGTGAGCCAAGCACTGTCGTGCTTTTATAGATAGAGGTGCAATCATAGCAGGTGCGGGTGTGCACAACCATTGGATGGTAATCACTCATCAGCAAGTGTCCAACGTCAGCACGGCCGACTGCCCAAAGCCGGGTGCCCAGCAGGCCTCCGTGCTACCCTTCAGCGTCACATCACAGCCCCCAACCGTCTTTCATCTAACAACAAAGGACACGGACACACGCCCAGCCTGCATTTGATACGTGCATAACGCCGCCCATCTCATGAACAGTCTAGCTGGACTGTTCGTCACGAAAGATGGTCTTCACATGCAGGATGAAGTTAAAACAAATGTTGTATAGGGTGAATAGCGAATGTCGTCACCAGAATGCATCATCAAGCAGTTCAACAAATATGTTAAATGCCAATAAAAGCCAATTTTTCTATTCCGCTCTGTTGCGGCACCCAATAAATCGGCCAGACGGGACGTTACCTGAACGTTCGCCTTAGGGAGCACGTTCTTAAACGTTAACAAGGCGTCATCTGACACCTACCATCCAATTGTTGTTCATGCCCGCACCTTTCATGTTTGCACCCCTAGCTATGAAAAAACTACAGTGCTTGGCTCACACGAGGACAAGTATGGGCAAGAAATGATTGAAGCATTTGAAGATCAAGTATACCACACACAATCTTTCAGAACCTTCGTAGTCGTTACCGACAAAAGAGCTGGAACTCCAAGTGCCAGCGTTAACATAGAAAAAGACTCCTTCAATTCTTGTATTTTCATTTATCTTTTTTCAGGGAGGTAAATTCAACTTTCTATACACGAGCTCAACTCTATTACATCACGCCGCGGTGGTGGCGCGCGGACTCTTCCGGTCTGGGGCGGTGGGCAGAAGTCGCCGTGCGAGACATGCGTTCCTCTGTTCGTTTGGAAGAAACAAGACAAAAACATGCCTTCTCGTCAAATTGCTGCACCGGGGGTTGTACCAAGAGAGTCTGGAAAGGTTTGAAGATCAGTTTTCATGTGTTTCTGCCCCCTCCGTTCGTCCGAGAACGTGGATAGTAGCCGTGAAAAGGGCAAACCAGAAGCTGTCGATCTACGATTGCTTGTGCGGACAACACTCTGTGTTCACCAGATGTATTTGTTTTGTTCCAACATGAACGAGAGAAAACCGCCAAGTTGTCCGGACAACCCACTGGTTCAGTGCGTCTTCAAATTCACACGGCCACCTGATCGTTCGAACTTTCGTCTGCTCTTTCAAACTTGTCTGCTTTTTGTCGTCTGCTCGTTCAAACAAAAGCGGCCCGTAGACTAAACTTTGACCCGGTGATTGCAATAAGAAGTAATTGCAGGCCTTAAAAGACTTAAGTAGGCTCGGTGTAAACAGTAGGTACAAGATGTAGATCATTGGTACCAGTGGCCATCATCGACTTGTTACACTTGATCTGTTCCCGCTTCCGATTTTCAGTATCAACGCCGATCATCGCCGCTACCTTCTACACTTTTGCAGCACGAGTGACGTCGCGACCGAAAATAGCTAGAAGGATCTCATCATGGTTTCAGCGTTGATTCTGCGGCGTTCATGCAGAATGAATCGCCGCTCGTCAAATTATTTAGGCAAAGTTGTGTGGTGTAACGAGCCTTGATAATTTCAGCTCAGGCGAATATTGTGCTAAGACATTGCTATGAGGACGTAGAATCGACAATTCCAACGCGAAAAAGTGTATGCAGACTCACACAGACGCGGACAACGTGACATTCCAGTGGTTTGTTGACACGGGAAGCGGTGCTTCTTGCCCGCACTGCATTTCGCATGCGTTCGAACTGTCTGTCTGCTCTTTCACACTTGTCTACTTTTTGTCGTCAGCTCGTTCAAACGACAGCGGCCCGTAAGCCAAACGTTGACCCGGTAATTACGATAAGAAGTAAGTGCAGACCTCAAAACACTTTTGAAGGTTGGTTGGGTAGGCTAAGTGTAAACAGTAGATACAAGATGTTGATTATTGTTACTAGTGGGCACCACCGACTTGCATACATGGGTAAATTACTTCCAAAATGTAATTTAATTACAATTACAATTACTTTGCTTCAAAAGTAGTTTAACTACAGTTACAATTACTACTACATGAAAAGTAATTAATTACAATTACAAATTGCTTTTAAAAAGTAATGCAATTACTTTAAAATTTCTTATTTCTAGAGCAACCCGATTTGGAGCATATAACTTTAAACGAGTTGTATAGAATGCAAAGTATTTGCTCATTCCTTACTCCAATGTTCATGTATTGTACTTTCTTTTTTTTAATTTTGTTAAATTCATGATAGAACGTGACAGTATAGATCAATAAGTACTCCGTTCTTATATCTTTAATAAATAATAATAAATTTGTTTCTATGCTGAAAAACGCCAGATCTATAAAAATGGGTTGACAGCCTTTTGTTAGCCAGGCAAATACAAATGTGGCAGTTATTCATATTGGAATATTTTACAAGTGTTAATATAAAAGTATATTCCGCACGCGCTAATACGACCGCATTCGCATACAAACATCATAGTATTGTAAATTATTTAGATTGAGTTGAAATTGTAATGCCTCAGAAAAATATGAGTACCGAATCAGGGCTCCCGAATCATTGGTGACAATATTCTCAGGTGCGAGGTCAGTCTCGAAAGTGCTTATGCGAATAATATCCGAAGTAAAACCAACACGAAAAAAACTTGAAAATAATACAAAAATACGCTCATGCGTCAGTACTGGAAGATGCCGGGACGTAGAAAACCGGCAAAAAAGAAAGAAAAATAGCTTCATAGACAACTAAAATTCCCAATCTCGGCTGAAAGATGAAGCTAAATTTTTTGTTCTGTCAATATTTTGGCATGTTTACGTTATTGTTTTCTTCTCGCACCGCAGACGGCTCTACACGGTGCCGTTGAGGTCCAAAGAGGATTGCCTCTCAGTCCGCAGTGTAAGAAACAAGACAATAAACAATGCGACGCTATTTAGGTTGTGCGTGAGTGTGAGTTTGTGTCGGTGTGTGTGCTCCGCCGAGAGCTAGGCCGCTTGTGTGAGCGCTGAGGCTTTCAGAGGGGTTCTGTCGGCGCCGCAAAGTTTTGCAAAAGTAATTGTGATTGTGCCTGAAATTTTGCAATTACTGACGCAAGAAAGTAATTAAATTACAATTGCAATTCCTTTTAGCCAAAAGTAATTAATTACGATTACAAATTACCAAGAAAAGTAATAAATTACAGTAATTCAATTACAGTAATTGAATTACTACCCAAGTATGCCGACTTGTAATGCCCGATTCTACTTGCGGTTGTCAGTATCGACGTCCACCATCTCAGCTACGGTCCACGCTTTTGCGGCCCGAGCGACGTCGCGACAGAAGATATCGAGCAGAATCTCATCGCGGGAGTCAGGCTTTAGCGGCCACTGTGCGGCGTCTAGGTGAAATAATTCGCCGCACGTCACGTTATTCACGCAAAGTTTTGCCTCGTTAATTTTGCTGAAGCCGTTCAAGTAGTCAGACATTGTTAGGCGGACGTAGAATCAACAATTCCAACGCGAAAAAGAGCACGGGGACTCCCACCGACGCCGACAACAACGCAATTCAATGGTTTGTTCATGGGCGACGGCGGGCTTCTTGCCCACCGTCCACCGCGCATGCGCGGCGCCGGTGGCGTCCGCTAGGGGCGCTCCGGTTTGTTTGTAAACATGAGTTGGTGTATATATTTTTTCTAGTATGTATTTCTAGTGTTTTCGTCAGCCTTCAATTCCTCTGTGACCAAAGAGGTTTTCGTAATGCGATGGGCATCATATCAATGTGTCGTTGCTAGTTGAAAGAATTGTGAGTGCCTGTAACCTCGTCCATTTCAGTGTATTTTTATTCTTTCTGTGTGAACTAGAATCAAGGAAACTTGGGCTTTGGTCAAATTGAAATTTGTCTGATTAACGCCAGTTTCGACGCCCTACACAACCGCGCCATTCCCCCAGCGTGCTAGCTAAACTACACGTCGCAACCAGGAATTAGTTCGTGTATCGCTGCATTACCCTTCCCGAGGAATTCATTGCGTGCGCTATTGTGGTTCACTCATTTATATATTTCATAATGCGCGCTTTACAAAAGTGTATTCTTTTGCATTCGGTTACGGGAGACAGTGGCCCTGAGGTTTCCTCGTTGCTCGTCCATGCAAGACACAGATTTGCGCTGTTGTATTTATGTATTATTTTGACCGGAAGTAAGTTTAAAAGTGTCAAATTACCCGAGTTCTGGTCAGAAATTAAAATGCCTCGCATTCAGAATTAGTTTGTGTGCGAGAGGAGGGCTGGTGACTACTAACAGTATTGTACAACAGATTGGTGCTCTTGTGTAGAGTGCCTCGTCCCTACACATCGCAAGTCTGGGCACTTCTTTTGATAATCGATTCTAATCGACAAACGACACAATCAACACTATCAACTAGGCTTCAGGAAGGTACAGGGTAGCCACCATTTATGTGGTTGGGTAAAATAACATTTCTTTTAAAAGAAAGCTGATCGATTGATCGAATATTGACATATTATCGATTGTTTTTGTGGATTACAAAGAGTTAGGTACCCTTCATAATGAATTAACAAGAAAGTTTCAACATATCTGAAACATAATGCCTGATGGCGATAAAGTGCTGGCCAGTTTTTTAATGGCCGCAATAATTTAATATCTCAGAAGCGCAGGAGGACATCTAAGCGGGTAAGCAAAACTCCTGTATGTGTAGAGTAAAATATGAGGAAATAAGGAAAGATCAAAGATGGCACTGGATCCGTTCAGGCCACAGCGGAGCACAAGTCGTGACAGGAAAATATTACTAACAGAATTCTTCGTTATGCAACCCTTGTTTGTGAAAATTCATTTTTCCCTCGGGGTAATTGTTTCTGTTTACGCCCTATTCATCATGTCCCAAAATCACATTAATTTTATGATGTGTCATGCTTATATATGTTTTCGGAATTCACTTGGTGTTAGAATTATCGGGAGGGTTGACGTTTTTCTCTTTTTCTGTTTTTTTCAGCGACTCTTATTCCTTTTTTTGATAATCTAGGCTTGAAGTATGGTATAAAACCCACTGATTAAGCCAAAGTTTAGCTTTGTTTGCGACAGAAAGGCTACAAATGTTAGGTTGAGGACATATGGTATTCCTTCCACTTGGCTCTATGTAATTTCGTTTAATTTTCCGCACTGCTCCTGGCTGGGTCGTTTCACAGATGCAATTTCTATTTGTTTACTATTCTGGTGAATATTGTCTCATCATATGATTATACGACACACGCTTTCCTTGCGCTCAAAACTTTGGTGCAAAAATACTTTTGTAGCTCGTGATGCTAATGAAGGGAGACAGTATGATAAAATAGTAAGGTTTACTGGTTAACAGGATACTTTCAAAATGATCAAATTACTCGTGCAACTGCTTCGTTATAAAAGTAAACAATCAATTATACAACGTTACTCAATCCTGGTTTGAACTTAGATTCCTTAATTATTCCAACAACACTGATTTATTCTAAGAATTGAGCTTATATTCCGCCTGAATTTTGATAAAGTGCACGATCGGCATCTGCTACTTACCCAACGAAGATGCTGACTTACCCAATAATATGCTGGCGACAGTCAAAACTGCTGAGTCGCCCAAAATCATTTTTTCTGACTGTTGGGAGACAGCATTTGTTCTCTCTTTTTGGAGTCACTCCAGACATAAGCAGGCAGATGTACTCTGGCATCTGCTTTTTTACCAGCTGCTCAGTGTTATGTGCAAGTCGTCCCAAAACATTTTCAAAGTGTTTTTTTTTATTGTAAAATGAACGACAGATTCCCGAATGCTGAGCCTCCAACAAAATGAATCGCTAGCGATATGAACCAGATACCAAAGTTTAAGGATTAACTGGAATGTTATTTAAAATGTTATGTGATTCTCAAAAAATTTCATTAAAAAACGGGATTTTTTTTTCAAGTGGCGCCATTTAGTTTTATATATTGGAGGACTACGTCGGCTGCCGTTTTCACAATTAATTCACTAGAATATGACTAAGCTCTCTAATAAGGTAATGATTAATCCTGAAACTTTGGAATTTAAATCGAACAATTAGAGCTATATTTGGGCCAGAATAAACGTTCGATGATGCGTAGATTGTTTTTTGGGGGAAAATACCCTGGGCATATTTAATTTTGTTGCACATCAACCAAAACACAAAGAACCACAATCCACTACGTGTAATAGTACCGGAACATTAAATCTGGCCAAAATCGGTAACCACATTTTTACAAACAAAATGGAGCGTATCAACTATTGACAATCCCTTTCAGGTAAAAAAGCTCAGAACAAAAGTAGACTTTCTCAAACGGTGTTCAGACCAAAGCTTTGTAGCCTGCACCGTAGACATTAAGAATCTTTACTACTCCATTCCGCACTCGGAGCTTTTAGCAAGTGTTAAACATTGTATTGACGGCTAGGGATACTTAGCTTTTCAAGGTTAGTGTGGACTAAAGGGGAGTGATTTCTTAGAGCTTTTAACCTTTTACCTGAAACTGCAGTTTTTTAGTTGGAATGGGGAGCCTTTCATTTAAATGAACTGCATATTTGCCAGCTCCTGATTAATTCCCGTGTTAAGCAACACCTACCTCGCATTTTATGACAGACGTTTATCTAAGAAACTTGAAGGCTCGAGGGTAAATAAAGAAAATATTTATGTTTTTATATTACTTCTTTGTGCTTTAAGAGAGTGACTCAAAGCGTTTTGTCGATGAATCTCTTCTTTTTTTTTTTGCCACTTTTAGGGAATGCCTCGAAACGCTCATTCTTAATGAACGAATTACCTGTAGACGGTTTTATAAGTTTCTTTATACCTCAGGATCCACTGCTATTTCTCAGACATGTGAGAGATGGCAGTGGCAATATTTGCATCAGACCATTCTAAGCTGGTGAAACGAAAAAATCATCAAAATTTGTTTTAAAAAAGCTATACACAAATCCAGCTTTCACTTGGTCAATGACAGCTTTACAAGTCATGTCTTCAGACTCATGGCCCCAAGCTACCCATCCCACCTTCTAACTGCGGTCCCCGAAACTCTACAGAAGAGAAGACGCATCGAGAGCTATAAAATCTAACAGGAAAGAGCGAATATTACGGTACTAACGTACCTACACAAGGTTCAATATAATCTGAAGAAACCGAGCCGACAAGTTGGTGTTTGTGTGGTCTTAGCGGCTTTGAACAAATTTTCTAGGATGTGCAAAATGCGAATTCTGATGGAAGAGACAAACAAGTTTGTACTAAGAAATGGCAAAACCAGTTCGTTACATGAGTTGTGAAGGTGGTGTTTTCTGTCCCCACCTTACCGCCGGAGATACATACGGCAGACAGGACGCTGTCGTAATAAGCGGTTAAAAGAGCGCACGTATATTATGTCGCAGCTTGTGTGGGGGCATCCTGGCGTGCACTGCCGCGACTGCAAATGTGCTCTAGCGTTTGAAAAATGCCCGGTCATGAGTTGGCAAAGCGCACCCACTGAAGGAGAAGAATTGTATAAGCGCGCGCTATCGGACAAGCGGGGTCAGAATGGGTCAGTGCCCCGTCACTTGCCTTGTCGGTAGAGGACAAAATAGTTCTTTGTAGATCGAAGAGCAGCCAGAGCGCGCAGGTAACTCTAGGAAGACGTATCGCCTTTTTAACTGTTGTCTCCCATCTTTCCTTTTGCTCCGGGCAAATTTGGTATTTATACGCGTTGTCACATCCATTCAAGCTCAGTTGTAAGTCAGCGCCGTGTTTGTCTTCCGTCTTCTACACTGTCCGTGTCCCTGCGCTGTTTGTTATCCCTTAGAATATATGCTACGGAGGCAAAGAAATGGATGCCGAGTCGTATAAGCACGACGTTTTGTATGGTAATATTGCCACGCGCGTCGCTGAGCGAGCGCGTACGCTGCCGAATGGTTACCGTGCTTTGCTGTCACGCGGAAGATATGGGTTCGATTGCAGGCAGAGGAATGTTCTTTTAATTATTCTTTCTACTTGGCGATCTCGAAAATTCGAGAACTTTCTTGTCTGATCGAGTTACGAATGTACTACACACCGAACGTTCTAGGCCAGATGTTCCAGAGACCCACGCGGCCACAAAAGATGCTCCCCGTGGCAAGCCGCGGTCAGGCTCGCCACAGTGTTCGATCCTCCTGTTACGCAGACTTCGACGCTCGTGACACTCTAGTGTTATCGTCTGTTTCCTTTTTGTTTTGGGCACAAGTTCGCCCGCAATACAAGTTAAATTTGTTTCAGTCTTTGTCGTTTTATTAACTGTCATTCGTGACAATATAAACGTTACTCTAGTTTTGCGTTAAAATCAAGGAAAGCAAAAACCTTATTTTTGTCTTCGAAAATAAAGATTGCGTTGTACAAACGATAAAAAAATAGTTACTCGTTTTACGGAGGATATAGCGCCGGCTGCCAAAACAATTAAAAAAACATATTTTCAATTTTGCAGTTTAAACCGGTTCGAGCCGGTTTATGCACCCCTGAACCGAACCGAAACTGAACCGAAAGCCTTGACCACAAACCCAAACCGAGCCGATAAAAAAAGCGGTTTGACACTCTGGCACCTCGGGCAACCATCGCGGCGCTACCGGTCGATGACAGCTGTAGAGAGCCTGTAGGATATCTAGAGATCTGCGGTTCATCACCGGCACTGCTTGGTGGGTTCCGTGGTGTCTCTCTCTTTGATTATTATCTCATCGCTACTGCTCAGCAGCGCGCTTCTCAGGAATAGACATCTTCCAAAATCGAAGCGCCCCATTGCGGCGAGATACCACGCAGTGCATTCTGAAAACTAGTTGGCCACTCAGTTTCGATTTAGATTGAGTAGCTTAATTTTTTGCCATCACACCGTGATCGAATGCGCTGCTTGCGTTTTCGATTTTCTAACTTTTCACGAATGTAAAGTACACTCATTCTTGAAGCGATACGAAACGAAGACCGGGTGCACTTTCCTTGGTTCCCGAAACACCCGAAACTGTGCGTGCGTATGCAAACGTAGTAAGACGTGGCTTAGTCACCTCACCCCACAAGTGCATCTTTCAGCTTAATTTGAATAATCCCGTCTAGTACCAGTAAACTACAACTGAAATTTGGTCGCCTTGAGCCTTATGCGTATTTTGTATGCCAAACGTCCGCTTCTTGTTACTTCATTGGGCGAAAAGCAAGCCGCATCCTCACAGTAGTATCGAAATTGAGCCCAGCGTTGACGCATGAACTTATATGGAAACGCAATAAATTCAACCTCACTCCTGCAGAAAAGTTGCTATGATGCCTTCTAAACGCTGAGATCGGCTAGCTGCGACGGAGGCCCTAACAAGCATCCCCTACTACTCCCTAAGCCTTTTTGGACGAGCTTTTACGGGCGCCCCAGATCTGTGTCTGAACGGTGTGTCTGAAATTATCTCGGCAAACCCAGTCAAAAAGAAAGCAAACACATAACAAATATTATGGCCATTAGCGACCGTCAAATGCACTGAGAATAACTTCGTTCGTTTTGCGCAGCGCATAAAGAACGTTCACGCCCGTCGCGGCGCACTTCCGGCGAACGGTGCGACGTTCTTCACACATGTGCTCGACTTTTGCTTTCTTAAAACGGTTTCTATGTGCGAATGTGCCTATATGATTGCAAGATAACTTTATGCGCATACGCGATGTTGAATATTAGTGGAATGCTAGCGGGTGAGAACTTCGCTTCGTGCAGTGCTGCAGGCCAGTACAGATAAGAGATAAGAAATGTGTTTGATTTGAGCTTTTCACTGGCGCTTCCGAGTTTTACATCGCATACCCAGGCGTAGTAAGAAAAGCAGTAATTGCAAATAGTTATATTTCGTCTATGAACGCACAAAACAAAGAAACTTTCTGATCAGCAATCCTAAAGGAAAGGTGCGAGCTTGATGTATGCATACTTATTGGTTGTTACAGCGTGTTGACTCGTACACAAGCAAAATCCCCGAGCTTCGCAGCGTCGAGATTCCCAGCACTTGCTCGTTCACATACATCGAAAAGGCTAACAGAAAGGCTCGGGTACAAGAATAGAACAAGCATGTGTTAAGACAAGCTATACATCTCGGGCTTGTGCTAAAGCTTCGAGGTCTGGCCATTTAGGTTAGTTTCGAGTCCAAAAATTACGCTCTCGGACCAGAAAGCGTGAGATATGCTCTGTGCATGATCTCTTGACGACGTGTCGATCGAAACCGAAACCATGCCACTTTCCTCCCTGGCAACCTAGTTCCCAGAATGCAACGCGCGCAGTGTTGCATGCAGGGGTTTATGGAAGCAGTCTTTTGCCCGGAGCGTACACGAAGACTAGTGCCAACGCGGCTAGTAGTGTAAACTTATGAACCTCGCCTTTGCCTATAAACGGCGGCGCGACGTGTCGGGCCGTACCTTGCTTTTGATCTAGTGGCCATGCCACAATAGGCGAGACGACTCAACGACAGCGAACGGACGGACGAAGGACCGTGTCTTTGCTAAAAGATTTCATATGACATGTCCTTAGACATAAATGTTCACATAGGATTCCTTTTCGCTTGCTCATTGAAACCAGCGATGTTTTCATTTTTTTCTGCACTGTCTAACTGCGACTGGAGGTTTCTCAGACGTTAGGCTGTCAATGACCATATATCTCTTTTATTACCGACTTCGGGTTCACGAGTTATATTTAATCGCGCTTAGGTTCTAATAAATACCACACATAATATTGTGTTTAGGTCCCGCCTTATTTAGAAGGAGAAAAGCATAAACAGCGACTCACTTAGCTACTCATGTGTCCCAAGACTTTCTGCATGCAACGCATGCTCCGTTAGCCAAGAACCCATTTTACCCTGTGCACGACTTTTCAGCACTAATGAGCTGCAGCCCTGCTCGGCATGGTTCAACGCCCCAAGCGGTTTCCTTTAGGTGCAATCGTTTTATGAACGTAGTTAACACCAAACCATTTGTTCAATCAAACTCCTGCTGAACCTCTCACGCCACGGTCGGCAAGTAAACATTTATTGCCCAAATGTATATCCTCCCCCTATTGAAAAAACCAGCTTAAGCTGGTCCCAGCTTCAAGCTGGGTTATTGCTCCAGCATGCCCAGCTTGGCATGGTGGTCATGCTGGTTGATCTGGTCATACTGGTCATGGTGGTTGATCTGGTTATACTGGTCATGCTGGTTGATCTGGTCCCAGCTTCAAGCTGGGTTATTGCCCCAGCATGCCCAGTTTGGCATGCTGGTCATGCTGGTTAAACTGGTCATGCTGGTGGACTTCCCAACCAGTTTAACCTGTTTAGATCAATACACAAGATAAACAAGCCAAGCTCTTCAGAAAAGCCAACTCGGCATCCAATTTATTATTTTCGTACTTGCGGCCGCCTCACATGAGCTCAGATGCTACATATCCTCGGCGCTGACACAGTACTAACCGACGCACAGACAGTGGTTCTCGGTGCAAAGCCAACAATGTTAATACAACCAGATTGCTTATCTTTCAACACGAAAAATACTAGACACACGCCAAAAACAGGCAATAGCAAAAGAAAATACTACACGGATGAGAGAAGCGAACCTGGGTCCCGCCAGTGATGGGGGCGAAGCGGCAACTTGCGTGGTCGGCAGAGGCGAGGAAATCCGTGTGGCTTGGATGGCATTGGCGATACTCCTCGGCACCACCGTCATTCACGAGCACACACACGTTCGAATACACGAAGCGACGCCTCAGTCGGGACGTCCGACATCTTCCCGCACTGAACGCACTGCCGCTCGCTGTCTCCTCAAAACCCGCTTCGCTTGCACCGTCGTTCAAGTAGTCTCCAAACAACGCGCACACAGCCGTCCCTTCGAAAATCTGCCCAAGATAGCCAAACGCGTCTCAAATTCTCCGTTCCTACAACTCTCTCTCTCTTTTCTCGCACACAAAGGTAGCTTGCAGCGCGCCTGACGCGCCCGGTCATCTACCAAAAACGAGAGGACAAAGAACAGGACGTGGCCTCGTTCCAGCCTAAGCCGACCTTGGCGCGCGCGCTCCCAGCAATGCCAGTTCGGCTATCTCTAGCCGACCTTGGCGTGCGCGCTCCCAGCAAGACCAGCTTAGCCACCACGATTATTAGCTCGACCAGATTCACCAGCTTGTCTCCCAGCATGACCAGCTTGTCTCCCAGCTTGACCACATTGGCTCCATGGAAAACCAGTTTGACCAGTTAGGACCAGACTGGCTCCCAGCTACACCAGACTGAATCTAAAACCAGATTCTAGTTAGACCATGCTGGTTTTTACTTAAACCACACTGACCAGCTTAAATTCTAGCTTGCCCAGCTTAAACCAGCTTGATTGCCAGTTAAACCAGTTTGACTACCACATTGACCAGATTGACCAGCTTAGTTACCAGCTTGGCCAGTTTGATTTTCATGCTGGTTTTTCCAATAGGGCCCTCATTGGTCAAGACGTTGTAAGTGAATTAACCTTAGCAAGCTCAATATTTCGCAAATTTTGGGAAGTGGAGCCTTCGGAAATATTTCAGTGGCACCAAATATTTAAATTGTGAGTGATATGTTATGTGTTCGTTACTGGGGAGTTATACATACACTACAGCAATTTTCAGCGATGTTTTTTTAAGTCGTGGAATTCGCTTAAGTTAGCTCCCCGTTGAACATTTACCTTGTTTACACTTCAAATTAATAACGATTTCAAAGAACAATTCTGTACGTGAGACACAACCTTAAAGTTCAAAAAAGTAACCCTTGCCTGCAGCGCGCTTTGTATGCTAACGTTTTCTTAATGAGTCACGGATAAGACAGAGCTCGGCACTTAATTACTGTTTTCAAAAGCAAAGGCTAAAAATAATTATTTGTTTTGTGTAATGATGCACATGTAATGCAAAAGATGCGGAAGTTCATTAATGTAACCAAGAAGTATAAGTTTGTTATTGTCTCATAAAAATTCCGATTGTCTATTTTTGCTGAGCTTTTCGTTGATGTTGTATTTTCTTAACGTGAAGACAATAAACTCAGCAAAAGAAAAGTCAGTGCATGATCCCACGGTGACGTTATCGTCAGTTATTAGTGTTTCTTTTTTTTTCACAAATCATTGATCCAGGCGGGTGAATGAACAGTAGAAATTTTACGCGTCAGTGACGTGGGGTTATTATTTTCTACGTCTTTTTTTCGAGCAATTACTTTAGTTAGAACATCTGCATTTTTCCGGGCACATATGCAACTGAAATGTGACAAGCCGATTAGGACTGGCTTTAACATTTTGTCTTCAATCATGCATGCTTCGCAAAATACAAGCCCCAGCAAATGTGTTGGT